>PVJI01001485.1:0-34465 GCA_004026765.1 Micronycteris hirsuta
TTCTGGTCCATCCCATTGGTTTGAGATCCAACCTCCTTTTTTTCCCTATTGGTTCCCTGTAAATCTTCCTCCATTATCCTTATCGTATTCTTCATCTGTTCAACTATTTGCGTCCACCTATTTTCCAGTTTTGTTAACAATTTGATTACAAGCATTTTAAATTGCGCATCTGATAGGTTGACTATGTCGTCATCCGTTAATTGTAATTTGTTCTGATCTTTCATTTTGGCCATTTTCATTCTTTTTATCTCAGTGCACTTGTCAGCTGGCAGGTGCCTGCAACCTGGGTCGCTTTTTGGATGACGTTGCCTCTGGGGGCGGGGCCTGGGAGGAAGCAATGGCGGCCTCCGATCACCGTGGGCTTCCGTCACTCCTCCGCTCCCCAGTTCCCCACCGCTTTTTCTGCCAGACTGGGTTCTGCTGGCTCAGCCCTGGCCTCTCTCTGGCAGCGTCGCTGGCTTGCGGTATTCACCCGTTGTTTGGAGCCACGCCCTGTTCAGGCGCTGGCGGCGTGAGTCCCTCCGTGAGCGCTGCCTCTCACTGCGCTCCTCTGCTTGGTTCTGCCTCGTTTACCGGCCTGGATGTTCGTCTTCTCCTACCTCCTGGGTGTCGGACTTCCCTTCAGTTCGATTTTGTCCATTCTGGTTGTTTAATTTTTCGCTACTGCGTTCGTTGTTTAGACACTCTGGATGTGCGGGCGGTGAGTGCGACCACCTACGCTGCCATCTTGGCGGAAGCCCCCTATTTAACTAATTTTCTATCCCCTGATATCCTTTAGAAATGGAGTAATAAATAGAACATTTCTGATGTGAGAAACTATAGAACAGTATTTTTGAGGTTTGTACTAGGAAACACTAATCTAGAAAAATGATTGAATAAAAATATTACCATTTCACTTGGACAAGTGTGTAACCCATGTTAGTTAGTATGTTTATGCATCACTTCCCAACTTGGTTTACAGTTATTTTATGCGTAGTACTCACACATTCATTGGAGAAGGCTATGAGTGATCGGGATGACGTGTTAAGAGGGGCATTTTCTTAGGAGGTCCTGGTAACATGGGAGAGGTGGCTGAAGATGTCGAAAGAGAGCTATATGAGTGCAATTGTAATAGCATGTTATTATTTTGGCTAAGTTTTATTGCCCCACTGTGAGGAGTATGAAAATTGATCGTAATATTAAAAAGTCCTCTCCTTATTGTGAAATCACATAGCATTTATTCTCTGTAACACATACAGTTTTAATGATTATCACTTATAGTCATTGCATATATATGTTTGTGTGTCTGAGTGTTGTTGACTTACGTGAGTTATCATGTTGAGGATATCTGTTTAATGTTTGGTTGTTAAATATTATAAAATAGTTTTAAAATTTGCTTTTACTTATTATTTTTTTATCCTGGTTGGGGAAAGAGAGAGAAAGAGAAACATCAATGTGAGAGAGAAACTTTGATTGGTTGCCTTATATACGCACTCCGACCAGAGATCAAACCTGAAACATAGGCATGTGCCCTGACTGGGAATGGAACCCATGACCTTCTGGTTTATGGGATGATGCTCCAACCAGCTGAGCCACACCAACCAGGGTATAAAGCAGGTTTTTAAAACAGCTTTGTTGAGATGTCATTGATGTAGAAAAAACTGCACATATTTAATATATGTAATTTGATGAGTTTGGACGTATGTGTAAACCCATGAAACCATCACCTCAGTCAAGGTAGTAGATATATCCATCACCTCCAAAAGTTCCTTGTGCCTCTTTTTTGTGTGTGTGTGTGTTGAGAACACTTCCAATACTTTTTATAAAACTTAATACTTTATAAAAGATGGTGAAAGACCTTATTCCCCATATTTCATGTGTGTGAGAAGTTACAAGTCTTGCTTTGGTGCAGAGGGTGGGGATTGGGTTGGGGCGAGGTGGGGAACTTTGCATTAAAATGATAAATGTGTAGTTTGGGAGCTCTGCCATTTAAGAGCTGTGTGATATGAGGTAAGTCAATGCATTTCTCTACAAATACAAAAAACTATATGTGCTCTCTTCTCAGATTTATTATGAGGATCAAATGGGAGCATGGATGGGATGATTATATTAAGGACTCCCATTATTATTATTTTATTTAATTGTAACAAGTATACGAGGATTGTTTGAATTATCTTTTTTACAAAGAACTGAATTGCTACTTAACATGCCCACTCGCCTGACTGTCTTTGAAGCTGAATGATCCAACTTTCTCTTTAGAGATTTCATTTTAGGCTTTCTTAAATTTTAATACAGATGAAAATTTATTTTCTTTTTTGCCACATTTACCTGCACTTCCTCTTTAGAATAATTCAGTGGATAAAATTACTTTTAAAACATTTCCTCTCTGCATTTGGACTGGAAACCACATATTATAACAGTGGTCCTTCAGCATTTCAGCACACATCCAAATCGCCTGGGGACTCTGAAAGATGACTGCAGTGACCCTTCACCTGAGTTCGATGCAGTGGGTCTAGGGTGAGGCCCATGCATCTGTAGTTCTAACAAATTGCACGTGATGTTGATAGTGCGGGTGGTGGCGGGGAACCACACTTTGAGAACCACCGATCTATGGTTTTCTCTCTGAGGCAATCTATAATCGACTTCTCTGAGCGTAATCTCTCATCCTTTCAACCCATGCCCTATCTGTTGCTGGCACATCTTTAAAAATTATTCTCCCCCCAATTATGTTTATATGGTTATGTTTAGCCCTATTTTGATGTGAAATTTAAAAGACTGTTACAACCATGATGCAATAAAATGGTAGAAAATCAGGAAGAAATCAGCTATGCCCTCCCACCCCAATAACCTAACAATTAGCCTTTCTCTGTTGACAAACACCCAAATACCGACCCTCAAATTTTAGTGACGTGCCATTTGTCAGGACCTGTTCTGACTTTCAAGAAGTGATAACATAATGGAGATCAAGACCCATTTTTTTACTTTAGCCGTGATGGAAAGTAATAGCTAGGCTACTTCAAGTGAGTCGGTTGGTTGAATTACATGTTAGGGAGCGTGTGAACTGGATAGGTGTGGTCCGGATGATAATGAGGGAAAACTGTTAGTCTGGTCACCAACTTTAGCTTAAAGTTGCACTTCTGACATAACTTTAAAGATGAGTTCCATGATTTCTTTCAAAATATAAAAAGTATACTAGCATAAAATAAGAAGATATTTGTAAAAGTTGCAAAATATAACATTTATTACAAATCTGAACTTCAGAAGTGACTTTGAATACAAATTTTATAATTTAGGAAAGAATACATTGATCCAGAAAAATAGTTGGTCATAAAACAAATAATGAAGTAACACAAGCAAATCAATAGCTGTCTTTGTTCTCATAAATTCAGAAAAGGTATGTTTCTACTTCACTGTCAACAAGGAATGTGTAATAAAAGGATATGGCATAATTAGCAGTTAAGTTAAAGTAACAAAAATGTATTAGCTCTAGTCATTTATTTTTTGCCATTTTTAGTAATCACACATGTATGAGTCATTAAAAAGCCACTCTGGTTGGTTTGGTGTGTGCTGTTTTATCGTGTTTTTTCTTTGCCAGCATGCGTGTTTACCCACAAATGGTTCACATCTGTTCTTTGTAATTTAGTGATTATGTGAAGGCCTCTGTGTACTCCTTGTTTATTTTAAAAGGACAATGAGAAGCTTTATTGAGTGTGATTCAAGGAAAAGTCTTGATTTCTGAGGTTTTTGGGTAATTTCCAGACTTCCCTTGCAAGTGAACATCAAATCTTTACAAAATGAAGCATCTATTTATTTTTATGATTATACCAGGTTAGCTGATACAGTCTGATGATATTTTTCAAGGTATTTCCAGTACTTTAGCATTTTGCTCCCTCTCTAAAGATAAACCTGGCTTATTGAGATAATCGTATGTACCAGTCGCAGGACAATCCCCGTTCACACCTGTTGTCCTGATGTACTTACTGAGATTCTGTCCTGTACTCTCAAAATTGTACACAATTGAATTACCAATAGTAAAGTCACCCTAAAAATGAAGCATAACTGTTGAATAAGTAAAGTGGGAAAAGATCTTCGTAAAGTGGCTACTAACTTTTAAATCTTTAAGCATCAAAATTAAAGGTTTTGGGGTTAATCAGTAGTTTAAATAAGAGGTAAAAATCATAGCATGTTCTGATATATTTTGATTATATTTCTTGATTTTGTTTATGTATCATCGGATCCATTTTAATCATTGCTATCCATCATCAGTATAGCGAAAAGTGAAACATTTTAATCAGTTCCATTGTTGCTCTTACAGAAATTCTCTTACACTAGCATTGAATGTACTTTTCCCCTATTGTACTTACTCATATCATCTAGTCTTGCTACTGTGGGTATTCAATATATACACTATTGATTTTCATCTGTTACTTTGCTTCTACGTGGAAAGATCCATACCATTTTTTAATTTTATTTGAATCAGTTAGTTTAGAGAGTCAGGTGCTTGATAGTGCTGAAATTACCCTCATAAGTGAGTAGAGAACTATTGACTTAGCATTATGATCAATTTTCTTGTGGTAGTCGCAAGTGCTGGATTTCCTACTGGGAAGTATTCTAAACAGTGAGAAGTCTCTGTGCTGGTATTCTATACTCGCTTTAGTTGATAAGGTCACATCAATAATTTTTTATCTAACTATACTGTGGATATAAAAGATATAGTGCTGTACAGTAAGAGAAAATGACACTAGGAATAAGAAAAGGGATAGACTTTCTGACAACTGGCATGTTTCTAATGTTCTTGCTATGTTTCTTTTCTCTCAAAAATGAAATTAGGACCTCTCACAGCTACACTGTAAATAATAAATTGTAGTTTCATAAACCAGCAAGGATAAAAACATCTGTCTGCTTTCTCAACTAATGATCCCAGTATGCTCTTCTTAAGCAAGCCTGTAGTTGCCTACATTTAAGTAATACATTGATATGGTTTCAGTAAACATTCAGTGAGAACTGCAGCTGATTCAAATGTGGGATAGTGACATTTTCTTGGGAATTATTCATAGCAACAAAAAGGGTACATTATACTTACTCACAGGGCTTTCAGCCAATACTCATTAAATCTCACTGTGTAGACTGTGATATTATTCTTAGAACCACCAAGGTTATAGGTATTATTAGCTACCTATTGCACAAATTATAAATAATGGCAAATACCTTTTAGACTGTAGACTGTACACTTCATCAGACACAGGCATTTCTGAGAGTTTCTAAAAGATATCTGTGCTGCAGATGGAGCAATCAATATTAAATGCTGAGATATTTTAAGGTCACCCACAGTTTATGAGTTTCTTAGGCTTCCAGAGTGACTTATGGTGATTTTTAAGGGAATCTAGTATAGAACTTCTTAAATGCAGTCATTTTTAATTTGCAGATATACCTCATTGGAATTCTGTGTGTATTTGTGGCTCATGCGTGTGCACACACATACCTATGTCAGGATAACGCAATGGACAATTTTTAAAAACAACATAAAATTATATAATTTGGATTCTTAAAATATATTTCTTGCCACTGTTAACTACATAGAGCTAATGACAAAAATTGTCTTTTCACCAAAAAGGAGGCACAGAGAGAAATGATAAATTTTATATGCTCTTATTTATTGCTTCATGATATGACTTCCAGGGTGTTTTGCACCACATCAGGTAACCATTATTATCTAGAATATACAATTGTAAGTCATACCTAACGTACACAGAAAGCAATCAAAGACATTAAGTAACTTGAATCTTTATGTCCAGAAGAAAAATATACGTGTAACAGGATGGCAAAGATTTCCGTATTTGACTTACTCTTCAGGAAATCCTGTATTTGAAAGATACAAGTAGATAAGTGGAAACCATTAAAAAAATAATTTAGAAGATAAGACTATTAAAATTCCAAATGAGGAAATCTGAGAGGGAGAGAGAGGAAGAAAGGAGGGGTCAAACCCTCAGTGATCTGCGCCAGAGCGGGCACAGAACACACCCCACTCATCCCGGGCAGGGAGAGGCAAACGCAATGCAGACTGTTGATAGTAAGTGCTCCACCTCCAGCTCCTCTGTGAAATTTTGTAGAGCCAAACAAACAAAACCTGTACCAGCACATGCCAACAACAATGATAGAAACATATTTTGAGAGGATGAATATGTTTTGGAATTTTTTAAAGTGCTAAATTCTGTTTTTAGGTCTCTCCTATGCAAAAACCTGAACTATTTGAGTAGGTGCCAGCAGCTAGAAGACTAAGATTGGTATCTGAGCTCCCTATGTGAGTATTATAATGTGGAGCTTATAAAATCAATGTTATTATCAAAAATAATTTTGTCAAAATATAACAAATAAAAATCCTGAGCTTTTGCAGTGACTATGCAGCACAAACAAGGATTTATTGGCTTCTGAATTGAAATACTTACTTTAGTTTTACTGTAGTTAGCTTACATAAGTGTAATAATTTACTGAACTTTACTAAGAAAAATCTCTTTCAGATGTGTATGAGATATCTGATGATTGTACACATATCATGATTTAATTCATAATACCCATAGCAGTAAACAAAAGCACTATATTATCAGGCATACATAGATATGAGAATTGTTTCATTGAAATTTTGCTATGGTTTTAGAGTAATTATCTATAATATTTATAATTATCCTGTAAATACATATAGAAATGTTACTAGACAGCGACCAGCCTGGAGTGGATCTGCCTCGTCCTGGCCTTCCATGTGTGGGTTCTTGACTTCATGTAGGAAAGGTTTCACAACGCAAGTTCAGGTGATTTTGAGAGAACGTGTATTAAAGAGGGGAGCAGTAAAATAAAGGGAGGTCTTAGGGTAGAAGAAATAACAGGAGAGTGCCTAGGTGGTGCTCTGCTTTGGCTCCCTTGGAACACTATAGGAAAGGAGTCAGCCAAGGTGGGGCTCCTGCTATCTCACTGGGAAGTGGAGGTCACAGTGACAGAAATAATCCATGGTGTGGCTGCTTTGAGCTCATTAGGCAGTCAGAGAAAAAGAGTGCCTTGGAGATAGGATTGGGAGTAAACCCAGGGTAAACTGCTGCTGCGCACCTCTCCCCTGGCTCAACTCTGATGGGAACCCTCAGAGTTTAGGAGGAAGTAAAAAGTTCATGCCTCAAAAGGGTATGGACATGCTAGTAAGCCAGCCCTCATATCCTTTGTTTCGGAGGTTTTATCTCTCTTCTTTGTGTGACAATCTTAGGAGAGAGTTTCAGCAGGATATTTATCAGCTTTCCAGGTGCATTTTCAATATGCTCACGTATCAAAATGAGCATATGGAATTATTTTTTGTCTGTTTTATTGTTTTAATTTTATCTTGGGTCTGTCTGGCTCCAGTGGGGTTTTTGTTGTTTTTTTCCCTGCCTTCGTCTGTTCTTGGGTTTAGCTGGCACAAATGACATTAATTGGGACTCTGTTCTCTATTTTTCCTGTGGTTTAAGCTATGCATCCTCTGGTTAGGGCAGGGAGGTATGAACCACTTGCTCTCACGTGTCGTTGGTTGGGGAAGAATAATCTTGCGATTCATCAGCTGGCTGTAAATTGCTCAAACCGTTTGGCCTTGTTTAATTTCCTTGTCTCAGTTTCTCCATTCCACTTGCCCAGGAATTTTCCTAGCTTCTTATTGTCTTGCCTCAGAAATGTCAGTAGTGTATTAGAATTATTTATTTTTTATTTTATGATTCTTCTGTTAAAGATGCCACTTCATTGTTAAAAACAAAGGACCAAACTAACAAAACAAAACAAAATGTCACATTTATTTGCAGTGATGTTCTGAAAAGTGCACTCCATCCTACTTCTGTCACCGACTTCAACTAAAATGCATGGGCAGGATGCAGGGAGCCCCTATCTTAGTACTCAGAAAACTAAATGGTGATAGGCAGGCTGGGTAAGAAACCAGTGCTCAAGGTACAAATGACCTGACAGCGACTTTCTTTGTACTTTTTCCTCCATATCTCCTGGCCTAGACTCAAAGACAGCAGGAATTCATGAACTATGCACTGGACTCAGACATGAAGAGCTCCAGATAAGCCTTCTCTTTTCTGACCTAAGGGGAGGGGAGGGAGCCCCCAATAGGAGAGAGAGAGAGAGAGAGAGAGAGATAGAATGGTATCTCTCATCAGTGTGTAATCACATTGTCAGCCAGGACTGCTCTCATGGTAAGTCTTGACTGAGAATAGAAGATCCACACTCAAACTCACACCCAAAGTTGTCTGCAGAAAGCTTCAGGTCCTCACTATGTGGGCCTCTCCATAGAGCTGCCCAGGACAAGGCAAGTGCCTCCCTCCAGAGGGGACCAAGGGAAAGGGAGAGAGAGAGAGTGCACAACCCAGAAACCACAGTTGTGCTAAAACTTCACCTTAAGAATATAGTAGCATTGCTCTCCTGCAATCTGTTGGTCAAACAGATCCCCGCACCCCCCCCCCCACAGTACACTATAGGAAGGGACTAAACAATAAGTTGAATATGAGGAACAAAGTACATGGTGGCTTCTTAGAACCTGGCTAACACAGCTTACAAAGGACCATGGACGTCTGACAAATCCTTCTCAGAAAAGACGACCAGCTGATGTCAAACCTGAGTCTTATCTGTTAAAATTACTGGAACAAAACTTTAAAGCAGTATTATAAATACACTCCAAGAATAAATGGCAAAAACTCTAAACAAATACAAAGTTTCAGCTGACAAATCCAAGAAATGACCAAATGGAAAAATTCATAACAAAAAAATTACAATATGAAAATTTACTGAAAGGGCTCCATAGCAGAATGAAGATAACAGTGAATACACTTGAAAGTAAATCCATAGAAATCTTCCAATGAGTAGGACTTGGGGAAAAACATGTAAAGTAAAATTAACAGTTTCAGGGATCTTTGAGGATAATATCAAAAGGTCAGATATTTATGTCCTAAGACTTTCAAAAGGCAGGAAAAGGCCATGCATTGGACTCAAAAGAAAAAAAAAAAAAAAAAGAAAACCTGAGGCTGAAACTTTCTAAATTAGGCAGGAAATATAAACTTTAACCAACTGCTTCAGTGAAACTCAAACAACATGATTTCAAAGGAACTTGTCCTCAGTGTATCAGAATAAAGGTATGAGAATAAAAATCTTATTAGCATCCAGAGGAAAATGATACATTATACACGGGAATAACAATTTAAATGAATTTAAATGTCTCATCAGAAAACATAGAAACCAGAAAGCCTTTTTTAGATGCTGATAGAAAATAATTCTATATCCAAAAAAAAATGCTTGTGAAATAAAAACATCTTCAGATGAAAATAAACTGAAAGAATTTGTCAGCAGACCTGGTTTCAGTAAATATGGACATTTCTCGGAGAGAAAGAAATAATACCACAGGTAAAAAGTAACCTCCAGAAATAAAGAATAAGCAACATAAATGGCAAATTTATGAGAATTTATGAGTTAGTGTGATAAACCGTTTTTCTCCTCACAAGTTTTTAAAAACATAAGAAATAGTTAAGTGCAAAAAAATATAACGTAGCCTAGTGAAACTTTCATTCTGTACAGGTGTAATATATATGAAAGCTACAACAAAAAGAGTGATGGTGATGACATCCATATATTGGTAACATTTCTACATTTTGAACTTGAAATTGTAAAATATTAACTGTAAGTTGATTGTGAAATAGTAATCATGTATAATACCCCCAAAAATCATGCCAAAAAGCTATACAGAGATATTCTATAAATAAATGTACATATAATACTAAATAATATTTAAATACCCCCCAAAAGACAGAAAATGAGACACAAAAGAAATGCAAAAAGCCAATGAGAAAATAAGTTATAAAATGATATACACATAACCAACTATATCAATAACATTACACTGAAATGCTGCAAATACCATGGTTACAATGATTCAGAAGGCTGCAGCTACGGGCAACTGGTGTTTGGCAGCTTCATTATGACAATGTGCCTGCTCATGCATTATGTCTCCTGCAGAGTTTTTTGGCAAAACATCAAATCATCCAGGTGACCCAGCACCCCTACAGCCAAGATTCGGCGCCCAGCAACTTCTGGCTTTTCCTGAAACTAAAAACACCTTTAAAAGAAAGAGATTGCAGAATGTCAGTAAGATTCAGGAAAATACAACGGGGCAGTTGATGGCTACTGGGAGCACTGTGTGAGGTCTCAAGGTGCCTACTTTGAAGGGCACTGAGGGTCATTGTCCTACGTACTATGTTTCCTTTATCTGTATCTTCTTCAATAAATGTGTCTAAGTCTCTATTTTTCAATTTACATATTACTTCTGGACAGAATATATATATGCAAATACACACACACACACACACACACACACATATATATATAATACACATATACATTGTGAACAAATACACACACATATAAAATCTGGCACAAAAAATGCTCCTTTTTATTACAAAATCTTTTATTACAAAACTATAAGCATGTAATTGTATAACATAACAGTATCATACTCAAGCACACCCTGTGACATTTTAGGTGAAGTGTTCAAATTAAAACTATAAATTATTGCCCCATATTATTACCCTACCAACCACACTCAAGCAGGTAGCACTTCTGCTGGAACCCGTGTGTGTGTATGTGCATGTGTGTATATTCATACACATACATCACAGATATATGTATGAAACTTCTTAGTTCAATAACCCAAATAAATAATATTTTACGCTCAGGATGCTTGGGATGTTTTTTAACCAGTTTTCAGTCGCAAAATTCTCCACCATAAATTTCTTTTCTCTCAATATCTGTATACTTGGGACAAAGTTTACTTTATTGTGATATATAGTTGATACTGAGGCACTGGTAGTTCTGTTGCTTTTTATGGGAATTTTCCAGCATTGAGAGTCATAGTTAGGGGATACTTTTTTCTGAACAAGAATATGTTGTTAAATTGAATGCATTAGGATTTTATGTTTGTTTTAAATGGTGAGTACTGTATGTTGAAGTAATTTTCTAATACTTATCCTTTGGTTAAAAGACAAGAATATTGAAATGAAAATATGAATTACTAGCTTTGGCTTTACTCACATCTTTGTTTACATAATCCCATACAATCGATGACTAAATAAAAGAAAATAAGAATACCTGTGTATGTAGGTTTATCCTGACTCCAACATGGTGCTGCCTTACATTAACTCATAAAAAGAGGCAGATATGAATAACTTTCTAAATAGTTATTTGATTTGCAGTATACAGACTGAAATTGGGAAGCTACAGTCTATTTTGTTGAAATAGAAATCAGGCCATATAATTATCTTCAGATAAATATGCAAATCAAGAAAAATATGCCATTCAGATTATTAAATCACTCCATCAAATGTGTACTTAGGATTTAAAAATATGAAATGACAAAATTCAAAGTTCCTCGTGCTTCAGGCAATAGAATCCACTAAAAAGTCACCAAAGTCAAAATGTATAAAAATGTACAACATTAAAAATATATTAATAAAGAAAGCAGGAACTTGATTTCATTAAAGATGTTAGTGTCAGAACTAATGTTTATAGGAATTATTTAAATAATTTGACAAATAATTCAGTGAAGACATACTACTCTAATATTGGAACATTACATTTTCTATATATTTGAATATTATATTTTAATTCTAAAATTATTAAAAGTGCAATTGAATGTATTGGTTATATTTGCATCTAATAAAAAGTCATATTCAAAGATGTAAAAATTGTAAAGTTACTTTTAGATTATCACAAACTGAAATTTATCTGTATAACACTATGTACAGGTAGTGCTTTATTCAAATTTGTTCTTCAATTTTCTACAATGTAGCTGCTGCATAAATGATCCTTTGAAAAGAGAACCAGACACTTTTATCTCATTAGAATGGAGGTTTGGAAGTTTGTATCACCTTCTGGTAAATAAGCAGAGATAAATAACCAAACAGACACCTATAAACTAACAAACAGTATTATAAAAATGTTGCCATTAAAAGCATATTTTGATTCCCACTTCCTCTTTTTTCTACTTGAAGTACATTCGACTTCATTTAGGAAATCTTTATGTTCTTTGGTAATATATGTTCAGTGATTTCATCCTCATTTATTGTAATTATTAGAATTATGGCCTAACCAGAATAATTTAATTATTTCTAAGATCAATCCTAAGCAGTGTAGAGGTCAAGTGCATTTTTAAATCAATAAAATAATACTTGTGATAAATTTTTATTAGGTAAAATTCAAATACTGAGAAATGCACAGATTTTAAATGTACAATTAATAAGTTTAAGTGAATTTATATGCCCACGTTACTACAACTAAGGAACACAGCATATTCATCATCTCTTTCTGGTCACCCTCTTCTCAGCAGTTAGAACTCTGTTCCTGTCTCTGTCACTATAGATTAGCCTTTTGTATAAATTCAAGTTAAAATTGTATGATTTGTGTCTGACTTCTTGCATTCAACATGGAGTTTTTGCAATATATCCATGCTTTTGTATGTATCAATAATTCATTCCTTATTGCTAAAGAATATTTTATATTACGAACATACCGTAATTAGTTTTCTCATTCACCAACTGATGGATATTTACATTATTTTTATTGCTTGGTTCTTAGCAATAAAGCTTCTTTATTCTTAGAAAGGTCTTTTGTGCAGATATGTTATTTTTAATGTCATATATCTAGAAATAGATTGCTTTGTCACAAAGAAAGTTTTTTTTTCTAATTAAGTAATACTTTTTCAAAGTGGGTGTAGCATTTTAATTTTCATGAGCAATTTTGAGACTATTTGTTACTTCACATCCTCCCCCCAAATTCAGTGTAATTAATATAATAAAGTTCAGACATTCTGATGGTGTATGGTAGTATCTCATTCGCAATTTAATTAGTATTTCCCTGATTATTAATGTCATTGAAAATCTGTTCATGTGAGAAAAGGCCATGCATATATATATATTTCTGAAATGTCTCTCTAGTATACTGAACATTTTTAATTAAGTTGTTTGGATGCTTATTATTGTTTCATGGAATTTTACATATTCTGGATACAAGTCTTCTTTCTGACTTTATTTGCAATTTTTAATGTTGTCTGATGGGCAGATGAGGGTAACATTTTGGGTTTGCATAGGACAAAGAGGTTTCATGGAAAATATAAATTTTAATGTTAAATTAAGACACTCCTGGGAAAACTGGGGTGGCGGGTCACCCTAAAAGTCAATTTTTTTCTTTTATGTTTAGTACTTCATGTGTCACCTTTCAGAATCTCTGCCTAACCCTTAGTCATGAAGAGAGAGTATCCTATGTTTTCATTTAGAATCTCAAAACACTTAGTGTTTATATCTAACTCTTCAAGTCCCATTTTTATCCTGTGGCTAGATCTATACATTTGCAACACTACTTATTTAAAAAGACTCTCTCGAGTCCCATTATTCCTCAACAGTTAGCCATATATGTTCTTTTATTATTTTTTGTTTAAAATATTGTTTGCCTATTTTAGGTATTTTTTTAATTTTCTAAATTCTAAAATTTTTAATTAACGTCAATTTCTTAAAAATCATTGTAATTATGATTGGGATTATGTTGACTATTTCAATCCATTTAGATAGAATGGGCATTTTTGTCTTCAGTTTTACAACCCATGAACTTGGTACATTTCTTTTTATTTAGTTTTTACTTTTTTTCACAGTATTTAGTGGTTTTCAGTCTAGAGAATTCATACATTTTTCCTTAAATTTATCCCTTAATGATGTACTTTTTTTGCTTTTTGTAAGTGAATTTTTAAATTTTTATTATTAATTATTTATAGATAATAATAACTTTTTTTCACTACGTATCCTAGTTTGATCTCTAAAAGAAACATTTTGTTTCCCGACTTGACGGTAAGGTGAGTGAGCCCTTACAAAAGGTAAACGACTTGCCCAATGACACAGTCTGAGTATTAATTATGCTTAAACCTGTTGACCAATGAGGTCCACATTATAGGTTTAAAAGTTCTATCTGAGCTACTTATTTGAATGTTGCTTGCTCTAGTGCTTTTGTTTATTCATTGTTGACTTGGGTTTTGGTTTTTTTTTTTTTTTTTTTTTTGTACTAATGACATTAGAAACTATTAAAATGTTTAAACCTGTATGTATCAGTGAAAGTAAAATAGTTACAGTGGCTTTAAGATTTAAACAAACTAACATTGTTTTAGTTACTGAGGCATTGCCATTTGTTCAACAGACAGTAATTCTTAGCAACTACTACTGAAATAAAATGATTGATTTGAGCATTCCTCGATTCACAAGTTTTACTGGGGTTAGCAGAAAAGATCTATGTTTTTGATCTCACCTATCAGCAGGAGTGCGGCTTATTAAAACGGATCTTTTACTGAGGTAGCTCTTTAGAATATTGAATGTGAGTCCTCTTCTCTCAGAACTACATATATTGGTCAGCATGATCTACAGATACATCTCTATTATGCAATGTAGGTATAATTTACTTTTTATCTAAAACAGCACTTTAAATTTAAAAAAAGGATCATAGGAACTATCACATTTCTTCTAGAATTCAACTTCTGTGTGCCACAATTTTTTTTACTGCAAAATGTAAATACTTTAAAATTTACTAGAATTAGCCAAGACAATGGTTGAAATATGGTAAAATATATTAATTTCAACTTAAGTGGTAGCTATTATTATAAACAAAACTACATGCTACATATGCTCTCAAAGTTCAGTATAGCAGGTCATCATTTTATATATTAAGTATTCTGAATATGGTATCATCTCATAACAGTGAAGAATGAGAAAAACCATCCATAGGAATGATAAAACGGATTGGTCTGGCAGATAATTTGCAGAAAAAAAGAATGTCTGACAATCATTTATAATTCTGGTTGAGTTCATTTACATTTCTTCTTTGATTATCCTTGCATACTTTACATTTCTCCCATCACCGCTAGCGCTAAATCAGCAGACTGCCTGACATTCAAAACGTTTCCTCTTGAACTTTCACAGTATCTTCAAAGTGGCCTTTGAGAAATGAAAGGAGCATGAGGACTTTAGATATATCCTTTGCTTGCTTAACTTACAATCTGCAAGACCAATAACGATGATCATTAACAAAACTGTTACTAGATTTAGGAGGCCTACCCCCACTTCAAAGAGTTAAAATGTCTTTTATACTTGCATTAGTATGTTACAGGATAATGTTCTGCTCAGTTTCCAGAACTGGAAATCCACCCAACAATGACGATTGTATTGGCACTAAATGGGTCTTGTCTCTGTTGGCCTATAAGCAATAATTACCGGCTTTGAAATGCTAATCATAAAATTCATTTTATTTGTCTCTGGAGACACACTGAGATATAGGGGGTAGAGTATAGGAGCTGGAGTTTTGGTCAGTTTGAACTCTTTTTACTTAGGGTGAATGAAACTTGGACAAATATAATCAGAAGTATGTTTGTTCACAATACTTTAAACCCAGTATAATGTGAATATTAAAGTGTGATTGCTTCATCTGAAGGAAGTCTTATTAGTATTTATATGTGTGTATATGTACAATAAATAATGTGACATATAATTTTATAATAGAATAGTGAATAATTAGAATTATACGCCAGACTCCTTAAAAGGGATTTACAAATATTGCATTATTAAATTGTGCCCCCCCAAAGTAGGTGCTATTACTTCTGAAAATGTTTGCTTGTTTGTTTGTTTGAGTAAAGTGAGACCTTTAGGTAACCAGTTTGCATAGCTGCCAGATGGTAGAGTCAAAATTACCCTCAAAGTCCCCTGTTAACTGAATTCTGTTAGTAGTTTCTACGTAGAAGAATTAATGCTGCTACATTCTGTGTTATATATTTAAAAAGGGGAAAATACCAAAATGCTAATAATTATGTTATAAATGTTTTGCAAACCTGGGTTTTATTCTACAATTTGATGATTTTTTAATGTATTAAGTTAGAAAAACTATTGCTAAATACTTTTGCTATAATTTTATATTCCGTAGGTAAGTTTAATAAAACAGGTTTATTAATATAATTTTTAACTTTTCCAATCTGATTTTTTCAAAGTATTACAATTTTGATTTGTATAAATCCATTTCTAGTTAAATTGCCCAGGCATTTCTCTGTTCTTACACATTTGCGTACCTGCTCAGATTTCTCCTTTGTCTGGATCAAGGGTTTAAATGACTCTCAAATGAGGTAGTATTACTATTAGTTTATGCTTTTGCTCTATAACAAACAGGAAATTAATTACCAGTATAGAGCTCATTCCTGCCTTATTTTTTTTTTTTGCCTGTAGCTACATAGACTAATCCTTTATTACTTCATTTTCTGCAAATACTTATTTTTATTTCTACAAGAGACTTTAGTAGATGTTTTGAATAACTATTGAACATAGGGGTGCATATATTTTTGTGATTAAATGTTTTCAAAATCTCAGGTAGATACCCCAAGAAAGGGTTGTATGACCTCTTTATATATTTTGGATATTAACCCTTTGTCAGAGCTGAGGTTTTTTTGCTGTGCAGAAGCTTTTCAGTATGATATAGTCCCATGTATTTATGTTTTCTTTTACTTCCCTTGCCTTAGGAGTCAAATTCATAAAATCTTCTCTAAGACTCATATGTGGGATATAAAGCTGAAAGTAACAAATGATCAAATATGGCAAACAAACAAAACCCCCACAAATAGACAACAGTGTGAGGTTACCAGAGGGAAAGGGGAAGTGAAGGGTAGAGGGGATCGAGTGTACAGTGATGGAAGCTGATTTGATTTTGGATGGTAGGCATGTAACCAAAAACATGTTGCCTGCCCCGACCAAAGACAATAATCCAGAGGCAGGTGCTGATGTAAAGGAAAGTGGGTTTTTTTTTTGTTTTGTTTTGTTTTTTTGTTTTTGGACAGGCTGGCCATCTGGAAGATGGGAAACTCAAATCTCAAAGCCCATCTCCTGGAAAGATGGGGGACTCATGCCACAAAGCCCATCCCTGCATCTCAGCAGAGGCAGAGGTTTTTATAAGGAGGGAGAGGGGAATAGAACGAAGAGATCAAGGGAAGGGGCTAAAAAGTTCACTATGTGCAGATGAGCACCATCCATTCTGATAAGGCAAATAATGGTCTGGTGTGTATCATCCTGGTTTCACGTCATCCTGGCTCCACAGTTGAAAGTCAGCAAATTTCCCAGAGCTGGGATGCTTGAAGGTAAGAATCTATATCTTTTGATTTTAGTCCCTAGGATTCTTTTACAAACATGCTGCTCATCTTTAAGCCACGTAACAGAGGCAACACTTACAGAAACAATGTCAAAAGAATGGTGGTCCACTGATAAAACTTTCCACTGTTACAGGCACACAACAAAATACACAGATGATACCTTGTAGAGCTGTATACTTGTAACCTGTGTAAATTTATTAACCAATGCCACACTAATAAAGTTAATAAAAATAAATGATAAAGATATAAATCATGTTATGTTACTTACCCTCTGCTCAAAGAATTCCAGTGACTTTCTACTACATTTCAGTGTATAATCCGAAATCATAACCAGCACTTCAAAGACATGGACATAATCTGACCTCTGATATCACTTTCCTTTCAGTCAAACTGAGCTTATTGCTCTTGCTTGACCACAGTAAGGAATATTCTGTTTTGGCCCCTTTGTAGTTATTGTTCTCTCCACATGGAAGGTTCCATTCCAGGTATTCTCAAAGTTTTTTCCTTCCCTTCATTCATATCTCCATTCAAGATAACCATCTCACACCTTACTGGTCAGCCTACTTAATACTAGGTCTATCCAGAGGGTATCCAGCCATGTAATATGAAAAAGTGGGACAGTTATTGAAGAAGATAAAAGATACAAGAAGCATTGTACATAGGACAATGACACCTTAGTCCTCTTCAAAGTAGGCACCTTGGGACCTCACATAGTTCTCCCAATCGCTGTCAGCTGCTCCATCGTATTTTCCTGAATTTTATCAATGGTCTGAAATCTCTTCCCTTTCAAAAGTGATTTTAGTTTTGAGAAAAGCCAAAAGTCACAGGGTGCCAAATCTGGGTTGTAGGTGGGCTAAATCACCTGGGTGATTTGATGTGTCACAAAAAAATTCTGACCAGATATGATGCATGAGTGGGTATGATGTAGTGATGAAGCTGCCAATCACCAGTTGCCCATTGCCATAGCCTCTGAATCATCCAACTAGTTTCCATGGAGGAATGTTCAAGCCTAACACAAAACCTGATGCAGATTTGTTGCTCTATTCACTCAGTCATTTTGAATGCCACGGCCACACAGTACACCTGCTCACTCAAGAGTGTCTCTGTCTCCATTGACTAGTACAAAGAAGTCATCATTGTATATACATGTGCATTCCAGTCCACTCTCCTTGGCTGTCAGGTTATGTCAATGTTGCACAAACTATTCTCATTATATTAACAATGGCTGGACTTTTTCCAGACTTAACCTCGTATATCTTTCTAAGTCACTTACTGTCACCCTACTATTTTAGTATCTTCAAAGTACTTATCTCTGTAAAATAGAGGCAAGCTGTATGAGTGCAGGAATTTGTTTAGTCCATTACCAAAGTCTAATGTCTGGAAAGCATTGGGACCTAAATTATTTTTTTCTTGAATGTAAGAAGGAATTGGAAAAGAAAAGAATGGAGAGCTAAGTGTTTTTTAAACACAAATAACTGGACCAGCACTCTCCAGTATATCTTTCCTTAATGATGAAAACATTCCATATTAGTGCTGTCTCATAGAGTAGCCACTAGAAAAATGAGTCTATTAAGCACTTAAAATATGGCAAGTCAAACTGAGGAATGCAATTTTAATTTCTTTAATTAAATTTGAACAGCCGCATTTCTATCACATTAGAGAACACAGCATAAGACGATAGCAAAGGCAGGGAAATAGCTAGGCCTATTAGCATAGTGTTCGGTTGGCCAAAAAGTTTAGTTTTTTCTGTAA
The DNA here is from genome assembly GCA_004026765.1 of Micronycteris hirsuta. Lineage (NCBI taxonomy): Eukaryota > Metazoa > Chordata > Mammalia > Chiroptera > Phyllostomidae > Micronycteris > Micronycteris hirsuta. Next base: position 18,944 of record PVJI01001485.1, read on the forward strand.
AAATACAAGATGCATTTTTCATTTCACTAGTAACTATTGATTTGGATATTTTGAATATGCTGGCTATCTCCTTCATGGTATAACATTGATTATTCTCAATTAATGTCTGAATTTGATTGCTATCGACTTCAACTGGTCTACCTGACCATGGAGCATCATACAGCAAGAAATCTTTAGCAGAAAACTTTGCAAACCACCTTTGACATGTTTGATCAGTCATAGCACCTTCTCCATACACTGCACAAATCTTATTTTTGCATTTCAGTTGCTAAAATAATAAAGCATAACATGCTGAAAATTTTGCATAACTTCTTGCATTTTCAATATTAAAATGGCTACACAAGTTTCTGGCCAAGATGGAGGAATAGGTAGACACACTGTACCTCCTCGCACAACCAAAAAAAAGACAGCAATGATATAAACACAAAAAACAACCAGAACTGACAGAAAATCAAACTGAATGGAAGTCCGACAACCAAGGAGTTAAAGAAGTCACGTTCATCCAGACTGGTAGATGGGGTGGAGATGGACAACCAGGTGAGAGGGCTCGTGGCAAGGTGGCAGCTGGCGGAGCGGGCGGTCCCACATTCGTGTGTAGATAAAGGAACAGCTAGGGAGCAAAATAGACCGAGCAACACAGGGCTCCAGCTCGGGGAACTAAAGCCTCAAAACCTCTGACTGAAAACACCTGTGGGGGTTGAGGTGGCAGCAGGAGAAACTCCCAAACTCACAGGAGGGTTCCTTGGAGAGACCCACAAGGTCCTAGAATGCGCACAAGCCCACCCACCTGGAAATTAGCACAGAAGGGCCCAATTTGCTTGTGGGCAGCAGGGAAAGTGACTGAAATCCAGCAGAGAGCAGAGCAAGAACATTGTTCCCTCTCAGACCCCTTTCCCACACACAACATCACAATGCAACCACCTGGGTTACCCCACCCTGGTAAACACCTAAGGCTCCTCCCCTTAACATGTAACAGGGATGCTGAGAAAAAAAAAAATGGCCCAAATGAAAGAACAGATCAAAGCTCCAAAAAAAATACAACTAAGCAATGAAGAGATAGCCAACCTATCTGATGCACAGTTCAAAACATTGGTAATCAGGATGCTCACAGAATTGGTTGAATTTGGTCGCAATGAAAAAATGAAGGCTATGCTAAGTGAAATAAAGGATAATGTAAAATGTACAGGGACCAACGGTGATGGGAAGGAAACTGACTCTCCAATCAACAGTGTAGACCAGAAGGAAGAAACATTCAACCAGAAAAGAATGAAGAAACAAGAATTCAAAAAAATGAGGAGAGGCTTAGGAACCTCCAGGACATCTTTAAACATTCCAACATCTGAATTATAGGGGTACCAGAAGAAGAGGAAGAGCAACAAATTGAAAACTTATTTGAACAAATAATGAAGGAGAACTTCCCCAATCTAGCAAAGGAAATAGACTTCCAGGAAATCCAGGAAGCTCAGAGAGTCCCAAAGAAGTTGGACCCAATGAAGAACACACTAAGGCACATCATAATTACATTACCTAAGATTAAAAATAAGGAGAGAATCTTAGAAGCAGCAAGAGAAAAAGAGACAATTACCTACAAAGGATTTTCCATAAGACTGTCAGCTTATTTCTCAAAAAAGACCCTACAGGCAAGAAGGGGCTGGAGAGAAGTATTCCAATTCATGAAAGGCAAGGACCTACATCCAAGAATACTCTATCCAGCTAAACTTTCATTTAGATTGGAAGGGCAGATAAAGTGCTTCTCAGATAAAGTAATTCTCAGATAAGATTAAGTCAAAGGAGTTCATCATCAGCAAGCCCTTATTATATGAAATGTTAAAGGAATTTATCTAAGAAAAAGAAGATAAAAAACATGAACAGTAAAATGACAGCAAACTCACAGTTATTAACAACCACACCTAAAACAAAAGCAAACTAAGCAAACAACTAGAACAGGAACAGAACCACAGAAATGGAGATCACATAGAGGGTTATCAACAGGGGAGGGGGAGGGGGAGAGAGGGGGAAAAGGTACAGAGAAGAAGTAGCATAAATGGTAGGTAGAAAACAGACGGGGGAGTTAAGAATAGTATAGAAAATGTAGAAGCCAAAGAACGTATATGTATGACCCATGGACATGAACTAAAGGGGCGGATTGTAGGTAGGAGGGAGTGTGCAGTGAGGAGGGGAATAAAGGGGGGGAATGGGACAACTGTAACAACATAATCAATAAAATATATTAAAAATATAAAAAATAAAATGGCTATGCAAAATTCATGTATTTTGATTGTTTTAAATGCACACTGATATGACAGCTGTCACAATACGATCCAACAAAATTGTTTCAAATCAAGTTAAAGACAACTAAGCACTACTAGAGCCATCTTAGGAAAAAAACAAAATGAACTTTTTGGCCAACCCAGTATCTTGACCCAAATATCCATTGTGCAATTAATTTTTTAATTTCCATTGAAATTTTTGCATTATTTGAAATGAGGGCCCTACTGTTACTACATTTTCAAGAATTTACATTTCAGCTCCAGAGATCTCATTTTGATTTAGGTATATGGTTCAATTATGTGATATTGGAACTTACATGCCTATGAGTACAAGTTATTTTTTTAACTACTGAGATTAAAATGAAAATGAAAGGAGATAAATGTTGATTTTCAAAATTTCAAAGCATTTATCAAGCAGTTATACTTGTGTTAGCAAAGGTTAGGATGTAGTTACTATATTTAAAGCATTTAAAATTAAAGACTTTGTCCACTTGATTGCATGTATACAAGTTTTCCAATTAAATAATCATTTACAGGTTAAATGTGTTTGGCATGCTGGTATTTTCATGACACTGTTACTTGTAACACTGCAAAGTGGAAGTATTCTTAACACCCAAGATTAATGAATTTACATGAACTAGAAATATGCTACATCCTATTGTTGAAGTACATACTTGGGACTAAACCACTAATTTTGATCTGAAAAGTATAATGTAGAATACATTACATGTACTGTGCATACTGTACATGTACTGATATGCACATGTTAATGTGTGTATATTGCCTAAGGCATCAGTAATTAATTTTCATTATTATTAAGCCCTCAGTAATTACTTTTTATTATTATTATTTTTTATAATTCTTTCTCTGTACTTTCATTGTTGACACTATCACAGCTGTTCCCATTGTGCCCCCCTGCCACCCGCCGCCTGCCTGCACTCAGTCCCTGCCCCTCCTTCCCTCCGGCGATCACCACACTGTTGCCTGTGCCCCTCAGTTATGCATAGATGTTCTTTGGCTAATCCTTTCACCTTCTTTTATCAATGTATAGGTTTCAGGAGACTATAATAACAATAACTGCATATTGATAAGTTTACTATATAAGGTTAATTATCTCTGTTTTAAGTAAAACAAACCATTTTAGTCCCTGGCCTTCTAAGTAAGGACAACCTCCTGTATATTATGTAGATTGGCATTTACTTAACTAAACCTCCTTCAGCTTACATAAAAAAATGTTTACTACACTCTTTTCATCCCCTCCTAGGTTCTGATAATCTGTCTAGACTCTCTCATGTACTAACTTCTCCTCGAGTCTCTAGCACCTGCGCCTTCAGCTCAGAGGCCCGTAAACAGCCATGGCAGACCTACACTGGTTAATATGGACTCTTTTGCAAAAACAAGAATGTACAACTTAAGCTGACTTAAACTAAAATGTAAATTTACTGATTCCAGAGTTTTAAAAAAACATGTTCTAAGGTGAGGATACCTGGGCTTGTTTTAATGCATACCACATGATTCAGAAGTATATATTTTTTTTCTTTTCTTTCTTCATTCACTGAAAAGGTTCTGAGACTCAATCAATTCTTTCAGTTTGATCACATGCCAAACACCAAATCATTCACTGGGATGTAAGGGGTAAAGTATATGGAACTTACTTTAACTTTGCAGTAATTACACTTTTCTGGGTCCACATAGCTGCCAATTAAAATTGTAGTCTGTCAGAAAGGAGGGAGGGAAAGTCAATCCTAGGAAGGAAATCAGTGAAGTCAACTGCTGAACGGGATTGCTTCCTCCTACATTCCTGGCTGCGACTGACTCCCCTGCCCTAAGAGACAAACTCTTGACACAACCTGGGGCGAGACTGAGTGCATGTTCTGCGCTGTAGTGCAGAGAGGCAGAGCCCTTCTGTGTCTGAAATCACCAGGCTTGCTCATATATGTTTGATACTTTTTTCATGTCTGCAAACGTTTAGCTCTTTGAAAAATGCCATTATGTACTTCTTTCACCTTAGTATTTATATGTTTCATTGACGGGGTTTAGAAATGACAAATTGGCTATTTTGTGGCCTTAAGTGTCAAACAACAGCAGGTTGTTATTTAGTAGAGATTTTTTTTTTTTTTTTAAATCTGGCATCAGAGTTCTTTTCTGTAGGGATTTTAAAAAATAGTCTTAGGTCTTATTTCATAGTAACCTGCTTACTTATCAGCATTTATTCATAGTTTAATCAGGGCACACTCTCTAATGCTCACTAATATCATCCACAATAGATAGAATAAGCACCATTATAAACTACTTTATGTTAATATAACAGAAACAATGTACTAAAATACAATTATTTAACTTGGATTTATGTATATAATTTGAAAAAATTATCTAAATTGTGGGTGTTTATCACTAGACTATATGCAAACATTTTAAGAAAATAAAATATAAAGGCAATCCAAGTTATAGAAAACATTAATACTTTTGATATAAAGAGAAAAGACCATTGTGAAACAGGAAAACAGGAGAGGCATTTGTACATAACTTACTACTGCAAATAAAATAATTGGAAAAATGTGATTTTGCACCTGTGAGTTTTGAAGTTTGTGTGAATTATGGCTTGATGTTTTCTGAGATGACATAACTGATTTATAGAGTTCAGTACTGACAAGAGAGTGTAGAAATTGCCATCGTTCAGCGCTGGCTTAGGGCTTTGAAGTGGTGTTATATAGTTATTCTCACAGTAAAATGTTCACCTTTCATTTTATAGAACAGGGTGATGGATGGTACGGTGGGATCCTGGAGGTGACATGTAGCAGCCCAAACAGTGAGATACCTTCTAGCGTTTAACTAGCAGTTCACACTGGGCACCACAGGTGAATATACTGGTTTTGGGTGTGTGTTAATTATGCCATGAGCAGCAAATGGAATGTTCCTCCAAAGACTGATTAATTGAATTTCTTTCTCAAAAGTAAGCATCTATAAATATAACATTACCACATTTGTAAGAATGTGATATAGAATAGTATAGAGGTTTTTAATGAAAAAAATGTTCAGACATTGTATGCCTCAGTGGCTTTTCACGTGCTGTTTCTTATGTCTGAAATATCTTTCTCTTCTTATTCACCTAAGTCATCCATGCTTATCTTTAACATTTTTTTCTCTTGTATTTTCTCCTGTGGGAGATCATGCATTTATTCTTGCATATCTGAGATTCCATGATAATCTAGTTGTATGTCTGATCTCTTCCCCCCATTTGTAAGCCCCTTCAGGGCATATCATCCTGGTATGTGAGGCAAGACTTCAATTTTAAACTTATGCCATGCTTTATTAAAATATCCTAAAGAAATTGGCAGTTAAAATGTGACTCCTTTGTATACTAATGTATACCACATGTTTAGTAAAAAAAAAAAAAAAAAAAAAACAGTTAAATCTGAATATAAAGTAAAATTCTCAACTGTGATAACAAATATAATGTGATGCGTATTTATGCTGTTCATTTGTTTATTGAAACAGTTGGTCAATTAATAATATATATCCTGTTTTGCTTATAAATAAATTGTATAATAATTAAAACATTATTTCAATATGTAAGAATTAAAATCAGAACTGAGACTTTTTATACTGTTAATGATTTCCTAATTTTAAGATCTGCTGTATACAGACACATTACATTGTTGATTTTTATGAAAATTTTTATTACAGTCCCGTAGGCATTAGTGACATAAGCATATGTGGAGTTTTATTATGATCCTGGCACATTGCCTGAAACATCACAGCTGTCAACAGAGAAGAGCCTAGGATGTGATGATTAGCTTTCCAACATAAGGAGGCCAGTTACTTCGTCATCCCAACCAGGGCAACTTTGACAGAGGAGGGTATGTGACCACAATTACACCAGTGCTGTAGGTATCAACTGATATTGCCCATGCCAGCCAGGTTGTATGGTCTTGTCCTCACTCTGCCAATAAATGTAAAAGTACTGTAGTTAAAATATGGTCTGTATATTATGTTTAAATACACATTCATGCACTGTTCAATACACATTATGTAGCATATGTGAAATATGCATGTGTATATATAAGTGCATCTATATGTGTATTTATGTATATATAATCTGTCCGTTTTTTACTATTTAAATATTAACTTATAAATACTGAAAGGAGGAAAAATACTATAAAATTCAAGTTACAAGGTTTTTTAAAAAATTTCTTTACATAGCTCTATTGAATTGGGTGGACGGGGATAGTGCTTTTATTTTTCACTTCCACAAAATTTTTATATTTCTAGATAAGATAGATAAGTTTTCATGGGTAGAAAGAGCTCCCTCCATAGCTCAAGATGGGGCAGGGCTACATTATACTTAGCTTAATACTGATTTTTCATTGCAATTCTTTCCATGTACGCAAAGTTCTTTCATATACCTCCAGGTAAAATCAATGAAACTGTAAAATCAGTCTATGAACTAGAAGTTGGCAAGTCTCAAATTTCTATTTTCTAGTTCAGACTGTCAACCATTCCTTACATAAAATGACTTCAAACCAGTTTGTGATTTTTTTATAGTTTTTGGATGAGTTCTAGCTTATCAATGTCTTTTTTTCATATTTGTATTAGAACTATTTATAAAACTCTTGTGATCTGAGTAATGCAGCATAGAAAGAAGTGTCACCTCCTTTATTTATACATTGATGCAATTAAAATGACATTAACATTTTAGTGTTCCTATTATGCCACTGAAAAACATGTTTTCAAAGTAAGTATACCCTTGAACCTTGTTTATACATGCTTTGCTATACAGAACTACATTTACCATCCAGCCTTTCCGGGGCTGGCTCTTTGTTCCAAGTGCAGGATGGCCCAACAAGCCTTTATATTCTGTTTAAGCCTGTTATATTCTGTTTTCTGCATTCTCTGAGTACTTTTATTCTGTCATCACTATCTCTAAAATATTATGTTCTTAGAAAATGTAATTAATGCACCTTCTATATTTTCATCAAAGTCACTAATAAATGCTTTAAAAAATCCTAAAACAGAGCCTACTATGATATTATTGGAGACTTACAACTGAACTGATGTCTTCGGATATATTTTTCACCCTCTTTTTTACCTTTTGTCACATTAAACAGACTCATACAAGATAAATAAATGTATCTCTTGCCAAGGACCAATCATTGTAGTGTGTTACTGTAATTAATATTCAATCCTCTTGTGTAATCTTTTCCCGCATTATAGTTATAAAGTGAAAGAAGGAACCATAAGCACCCCAGTAATTTTCAGTTCTGTGCTCAAGGTGTCAGTTTTCATATGCCAATGCTTTTGTATCACTAAACAATGAGTCACTAAATATCAAAACTCACCCTTTTATCCCGTGTAACAGATTCATAAATAAAATGGTTCATAAATAAAAATACCAGTTTTGGGGAATAAAACATTATTTTTTTATTTTTAAAGTATGAAAACTGAAATAACACAAAATTTATGTTACTTACTTCAACATAATTAAAGATGATAATTTTTTTTAGTTTACATTGACTATAGTCTTCCCCAACTGCACACACAGGATTCCCAGGACTCTCATTCCTTTATATTCAACATGATTCAGCAAACAAGCTGGAGAAAAACTGCCATTAAAACTTTTTATGGTTTTCTTTAGTTTTTTTCCTTGAAATTTGTACTATGAAAATTTATTTAGCATGCACAGAAACAGAGGTAGTAGTATAAATAATCCCAATGTACCTATTCCAAACTTCTACAATTTAACGATATCAGCTCATTGCAAATTTTGTTTCTTTAATCTACTCAACAATATTATTTTCAAACATATTCTAGACATCATATAACATCTTCTGTAAATATCTAAAACACATTAACTCTTTAAAGAATAACCATGATTATATCACATTAAAAATATTAACAGGCTTTTAAATATTTTTATTTTTCTTTAATAGTGGATGTACAATATTATATTAGTTTCGGGTGCACAATCTAGTGATAGGGCATTTATATAACTTACAAACTGATCATTTCAATAAATCTAGTAACCATCTGATACCATACATAGTTATTACTGTATTATTGACTGTATTTCCTATCCTGTAGTTTACATCCCCATGACTGTTTTGTATCAACCAATTATCAACTTCTTAATCCCTTCATCTGCTTCACCTGCCCTCCCAACCACCCTCTCATTTGGCAACTGTCAGAATATTCTCTGTATCTTTGAGTCTATTTGTGTTCTACTTGTTCATTTATTTTATTTTATAGATTCCACGTATAAGTGAAATCATGACATTTGTCTGTCTCTGTATGACTTAGGGCAGAGTTCCTAGGGAATCCCCAGGGTGAGGGGAGCAGTGCTAATGGAGACACAGACATGGCACCCACCTGCCAGCTCTGTGGGCGTAAAGGCTTGGCAAAGAAAACACTGGCTACCATGCAGCCCTCCCCGGACAATTCAGTTTTTCCTCTTAGGGCCCTAACACAGTTTGAGTTGCTGCCCTAGTGCTGAATTTCAGAGTGAGTGAATATGAATATGAATAGGTCTGTGTGCAGGCCTTCAGGAGGAATGCCAGCATCTCCGGAAGCCCTTAGTCTCATTCAGCCACAATTTCCCCTGGTTCTCACAGCAAGAAATTTGGGGGCTACTCTTCCTCACACTGGAATCCTGGGCTGGTGGTTCTAGTGTGGCGCTGGGACCCCTTACTCCTCCAGGGGAGGGACTCCTGCAGCTGAGATATTCCGCTCAATTTTAACCACCATACCGAGGTGTGGGATCAGCTCTTCCATGTCTCCAACCCTCCTGCCAGTCTGGATGAGGCTTCTTCTTTATGTCCTTAGTTATAGGAATTCTGTTCAGCTAGATTTCAGGCAATTCTAAATGATGGTTGTTCTGCAGTTTAGTTCTAATTTTGATGTGGTTGTGGAAGGATGTGAGTACTGTGTTCACCTACTTTGCCATCTTGAACAGTTATTTATTAATAGTATCAAATAAAAACCAAATTAATCAGTGCTCAGTTTCTCCCAATTGCCTCCTGAATTCCATTATTTAAAAGAAGTCCACATATTTTACATGGTTATATTCCCTTGCCATTTAATATATGCCCTCCTTTTTTGTTTTCTTGGAAATTTATTTGTAATACAAAGCAAAAGAAAACAAACAGAACTTAGTCATTTTGTCACCAGAGGTGGACCAAAAATGGTGACCCTAGCACTCTGTGACCTGCAGGTTCTTGACTTTGTGCAGGAAAGAATTCAAGATCAAATGTGAGTGAAAGTAAAAGCAAGTTTTATTTAGGTAGAGAGAAAGAGGCCAGGATTCAGGTTCGGTGACAGGATCAGGATGTAAGCTACCAGCTGCTCCACCAGTTGCAAGTCTCCTAGTGTGCCCCTTTTCTTTTAATTACTTTATTGTTGTTCAATTACAGTTGTCTGCATCCTCTCCCCTCATCTCCCCCCACACCCTCCAAACCCACCTCCCTCCCCTTCTTCCACCCTCCCCCTTGGTTCTGTCCATGTGTCCCCTATAGTGGTTCTTGTAAACCCTTCTCCCTTTGGCCCCCTCCCCACTCCCCTCTGGCTATTTGTTAGATTGTTCTTAATTTCAATGTCTCTGGTTAGGTTTTCTTGCTTTTTTTCTTTTGTTGATTATGTTCCAGTTAAAGGTGAGATCATATGGTATTTGTCCCTCACTACCTGGCTTATTTTGCTTAGCATAATGCTCTCCGGTTCCATCCATGCTGTTGCAAAGGGTATAAGCTCCTTCTTTTTCTCTGCTGCGTAGAATTCCATTGTGTAAATGTACCATAGTTTCTTGATCCACTCATTTGCTGACGGGCACTTGGGTTGCTTCCAGCACTTGGCTATTGTAAATTGTGCTGCTATGAACATCAGGGTGCATATGTTCTTTTGGATTGGAGTTTCAGGGCTCTTAGGGTATAATCCCAGCAGTGGAATTGCTGGGTCAAAAAGCAGTTCCATGCAAAAAAATGAAACTTTAGCACCTACTTACACCATACACAAAAATAAATTCAAGGTGGATAAAAGACTCAAATATAAGTCTTGACACCATCAAAGTCCTAGAGGAAAACATCAGTAGGAAAATCTCAGACATTCCACGCAGCAACATCTTCACTGATATATCCCCCAGAGCAAGGGACATAAAGGAAAGAATAAACAAATGGGATCTCATCAAAATTAAAATCTTCTGCATGGCTAAAGAAAACAGTATTAAAATAAAAAGAGAACCAACCATATGGCAAAACATATTTGCCAGTGATACCTTGGACAAGGGTTTGATCTCCAAAATGTATAAAGAACTCATACAGCTAGTGTCCCTCTTTTTTTTTTTTTTAATATTTTATTTATTTTTAGAGAGAGGGGAAGGGAGGGAGAGAGGGAGAGAAACAGCAATGTATGGTTGCCTCTCACATGGCCCTCACTGGGGACCTGGCCCGCAACCCAGGCATGTGCCCCGACTGGGAATTGATCCAGGACCCTCTGGTTCCCAGCCCGCGCTCAATCCACTGAACTACACCAGCCAGGGCTAGTGTCCCTCTTTTAAAGAAGCAAAAGTATGCATCCCAGAGGATGCCGGTGAGCTTGCGAGTGAGTTGGGTGCCACAGTCAGTCAGTTCTTGGGATTTTATGTATTCCCAAAGGTTGGTTGTGCCTGAACTTTGTGGTACCAAATTTTGTCTCTGTCTTCTAGTTGGGAAGGTGGACTTGTTCCTAATATAGTTTGTTCCAAAAGTGTCATGAGGTTGGTCCCCCTTTGTCCTCCTTCTGCTTGAGGTATCAGTTTTTATTTTAATAATGGTATGATGAGCTTTAGGTTCTTTGTGGTCAGTATTTCCTCCATCTTGGATTGAGTCAGTTCTGGGTTTAATCTGTTTTCTTTGTTGACTTCTGTGACCACCACAGGAATTTCCTGCCCTAAACTGTGTTCCTTTGATCATGTGTGGAGGTGGGGGCCCTGATAAGAAGACCTAGGGCCTTGTCACATTTGATGTCCATTCCTACTTCCTCATTCCAGTCACTGGGAGCTTCTCTAACTTCTTTCTGTCCTGCCTCAATTTGTTCTACAGAGATTTCTGCATGTTAAGTTTTGCTAATTCCTATATTTCCTTTAAATTAGTGAGGTGTTGTTCTGATTCAGAGTGTTTGGTTTTGTGTTTGTTTGCATGAATCTTTCTGTGGTATTGGTTACTTGCATTGAGGGTCACATGGATTCTGGGTTCTCTCTTTCATTGCAATATTAAAACTAACTGGGTTCCTTTGCTATCCACATAATATATCCATTATGAAGTTCCACATTGTTATATTTTGGCCTTTCATTTTATTATATATTAAAATTGGAGATATTCTTATTATCTTATTCCTTTTTATTAGTGTTGATACATTTTTTCAAGAAATTATTTCCCCTTATTAACTATTGTATTGTTACATTTTTATACAGAGAAACAGAATATGCTTTATTATTTATAGCATTTTTGTGATTGATTTCCTAGCATCTTAGCATTCTTTGTATGTGAACATTACAATATATTTTTTTATCGATTTGAAGTCATGGACTTTATCTCCTTTATCTATTACAATTGTTTTGTTATGGAAGCACAGATCACCCCATATTTAGTGAATGGCACTTCTTCTAGTTCCCACTTGAATCAAGTAGTTTTCTTTGATATCTGGCTTTTGGTTTGAATCTTAAATAGTATCAACTATCCCCTATCTGCCATAATATGTAAGAACTATAAAATATTAATGAGCAACAAAAGTGGCATATTTAATTTTGGAATAAAGATATATATCTCCACCAATTTTTGCTACCCTTTTTATTAAAACTTGGGTGAAATAAAAGGATTAAATATCCCAAATACTATGTAAAGAATATTGTTCTCCATAAATATTTGATGATCATGTAGAGAAAGAAATGTTATGTTTATTTTATTTTATTTATTCTTGCATTTAAAAGTTAAGTTCTCTTGTAGTGACTGTAAATGAGAGTCAGTTTTGGTTAAACCTCCTATGTTGTTAGTGCTCATGGTCACTGTTTTTTTTTTTTTTTTCTTCTTCTTTTCTGTTTTTTGCATGTCATTTTCATTTTCTTCTTCTTGTATTTCCCTTTCATTATCGTGAAATACTTTGGAGTAACTGTGTAACTCACACTGTGCCAGGTGCTGACTATAGTATTGAGTGTGCATTTTCCCATCTCTTGAACCCCATAGCCTCTCAGTATTGCTTTTCAAACTTTCAAATCAAAAGTTTCAAGATATTCATCAAGAGGTTACCTTGTTCTTGACAGAGGTTATTCTTTCAGATCTTATGTGAACAGCAGAAGAATGGTAGCTAAACTGCCCCAATTTCTTTCTGGAGAGCTACTCTGCTAGTGTCTACAAGCAAAGCTATATGACTACGTTTTATATCAAAGGGTATCCTTGTGCACAGAGCTATACATTTGTGAACTCTCCCCTCCAACCACTTCATGTAAACTCTCAGAAGGATTCTCAACACTCTTTGCTTTAGGTTTTTAAGAGATACTCAATGGAAAGTATGTAAGTTCTTATACAGTTACATCTTACATTCCTTCCTTTAAAAAATTATATTTATTATTCCCAAACTAAAAGTTATAGTGAACTCTGAAACATTAAATATGTTAATAATGATTCCAAGAAAATAAAAGTTGCTGTAAAGTGTATATAAAGGCTACGGTTGCAGTAATAGCTTTGTGCATGGCTCGTGTCACCTACTAGTTATAAATATACATCTTAAAAATATCAGTAAGAACACCTCAAATTACAATTCTGAATTCCATCGTTGTTGGGGGTAGAATACACACTATTCAAATGGTGACACCAATTTGCATTGTTTCTGGGAAGGGAAATTCTGAAAATATCTATGGGGAAAATTAAGAGATGAAAGATAAATTATTTCTTGTTGGCATTTTCTTTAGAGAAAAGGATCTCTTATGAAATACTAAGTATGATGGACAAAATATCAGGAATCATTAGAGTCAATGACATTGAATAGGACAATAGAGGTAGATACTTCATTCTTCAAAATTTCCTGAGTCTAGGTAGTATTGTTGAGAGTTCAGAGTTAGCACTTAAGCTAGACTAAAAGCTGACAGTATGCACTTAGATTTTTATATGTGGGAAAATCAATGTTCTTTTCTTATTTTGACTTATAATATAGAATCTTTTGGCATCAGGAACAAAAAGTTAAGCTTTTCTGTTCCTTTGACATGAACACTATAATAATACAATGAGTCACACTTGGATAATTTTTATAAAGAGCCTATGTGATTATTCTCAGTGAACAATTGTAAACCTGTCATGTAAAATACATGGAATTGCTTAATTTGGGTTTAAAATAACAGCTCTAATTTGCAAATAATGTATTAGGACTTGACAACCCTGTATATCTATACACTTTAATGGACCTGCATGTAAAAACTATAGAAGGCAATTAAAAAGAACATCTAATTCTTTAGGAAAATACATTTCTAAAAACCCTGAATTACCACTGCCATTGAATCTAAAATGCCTTATCAAATCATACCTCATAATGGTAGTTTTACTAACAATGTTTCTTTCATTGTTAAATTGGCTTTGTATGGATTTCAGGTTTCATCAACGTTACCTTTCATAATAATGTCAAACGTGGGGCAAATATTGTTTCTCGGGAAAACAAGGCTTGTTTTTAGTCCTTTGGCAATCTGGAGAAATTAGAATCGTGTATGAAAGCCTCAAATTGACTAGATACTAAACCTAAGAAATTTTGTATTTTTATATGTGTGTTTTTCAAAACATCTGGGGATGACTTCCTAAGATGGCGGCATAGGTGAATGCACCGTACCGCCTTGCACAACCAATCAAGGAAAAAAATCAGAAATCTACACATCCAAACACAGCCAGATCTGACAGAAAATCATATTGAGAGGAAGTCCGACAACCAAGGAATTAAAGAAGATACATTCATCAAGTTTGGTGAGCCAGAAGGTGCAGAGCGAAGGGAGAGCGCTCGGCGACCCCAGGGCGGTCCCCGCGGGGCTGCAGCACACAGAGACAGGGACCGACTGAAGCAGGGTCTGCACCCGGCTCATCTGGACCCAGCAGGGCTGAGAGACCGGTGAACTCGGCAGGTATGCATTCGTGTGCAGAGAAACCGGGAAAGAAAGCAGTGCACAACCCATCCGCGCGGATTGGGAGCGCCTGTTGGGGTGGAGTCGGAGGCGAGAGGAACTCCTGGCCTCACAGGAAAGTTCGATGGGGAGACCTGCGGGGGATTCGAGTGGTGCAGCCCATCCAGCAACCCCGGAGCAACCCCCGAGCCAGCGCAGAGGGGCCCGAAGTGCTTGCAGGAGACGGTGTGGGTGTGGAGAGCAGAGAAGGCGCCATTGTGTGCTCAGGTCCTGCCCCCAGAGGCTACCTCACAGCACAACTACCGGGAACTTCCCTGCACAGGGGATCCCCAAGACTCCGCCCCCCTTACAGTAACAGGATCACCAAGGGAAAAAAAAATGGCCCAAAGAAAGGGACAAATCAAAACCCCAGAGCTAACCGACCAAGAGATAGCCAACCTATCAGATGTACAGTTCAAATCCCTTGTAATAAGGATGCTTTCAGAATTCGACGAAAAATTAACGAACTTGCTTGAACAAATGAGGAGAGATCTGCAGGGAACCAATAGAGATAAGGAAACTGGGACTCAAATCAACGGAGTGGATCAGCAGAAAGAAAAAAACATCCAACCAGAAAAGAATGAAACAACAAGAATTCAAAAAATGGAGGAGGGGCTCAGAAACCTCCAAGACATCTGTAAACGTCCCAACATGCGAATCATAGGGCTGCCAGAAGGAGAAGAAGAAATCCAAGGAATTTTAAAAATATCTGAACACATAATGATGGAGAATTTCCCGAAGCTGGCGAAGGAAATAGACTTTTGGGAAGTCCAGGAAGCTCAGGGAGTCCCAAAGAAGTTGGATCCAAAGAGGAACACACCAAGACACGTCATAATTACATTACCCAAGGTCAAAGATAAGGAAAGGATCCTGGGAGCAGCAAGAGGAAAGAAGACAGTTACTTACAAAGGAATCCCCAAGAGACTGTCAGCTGATTTCTCAAAGGAGACCTTGCAGGAAAGAAAGGGCTGGACAGAGGTGTTCCAAGTCATGAAAGGCAAGGACCTACATCCAAGAATACTCTATCCAGCAAAGATTTCATTTAGAATGGAAGGGCAGAGAAAGTACTTTGCAGATAAGGTCAAATACAAA
>PVJI01001485.1:34565-84499 GCA_004026765.1 Micronycteris hirsuta
ACCACCCAGCCTTTATTGTATGAAATGTTGAAGGGAGTTATATGAGGTATGGAGGAATATCAACAGGGGAGTGGTAGGGGGAGAGGGTGGGAATGGGGCACAGAACAAGTAGCATAAATGGGAGGTAGACAACAGACAGGGGGAGGTTAGAATAGTATAGGAAGTGCAGGAGCAGAAGGACTTATGTGTATGACCTATGAACAAAACTAAAGGGAGGGGAAAAGGGGGTAAGGGGGAAGGAGGAAAGAAGGGGGGAAATGGGGCAACTGTAACAGCATAATCAATAAAATATAGTTAAAAAAAACATCTGGAATTTCTTTTCCATTACCTCTTAATAATTTATCTTTACCAACCAGTTTATATAGTATACTTTTCTAGATCTCGGTTAGGACCATATTAGGTTTACTTGTTTTTTTTTTTTGTTTTGTTTTGTTTTAAGACTTTATTTATTTATTTTTAGAGAGAGGAGAAGGAAGGGAGACAGAGAGGGAGAGAAACAGCAATGTATGGTTGCCTCTCACATGGTCCTCACAGGGTACCTGGCCCGCAACCCAGGCATGTGCCCTTGACCGGGAATTGAACCAGGACCGTCTGGTTCCCAGCCTGCGCTCAATCCACTGAGCTACACCAGCCAGGGCAGGTTTACTTGTTTTATTGGTGATGCCTTTAAATTTCTCTGTCATATGTTGTATCTTTTTCCCCTTTGTGTTGCATTCTGAATAATATCTTTAGATTTTTCTCCCGTTAATTAAGTATTCCTTTCATTAAAACCTGGTATTTTAACTATGTATTGAATTTAAATGTATTATAATTTTTTTTATTTCTGTAAATTTTATTTGTTTGAGAAATGGAGCTTCTTTGAAGTAGCTTTCTGTTCATGTTATTGATATATATATATCTATATATATGGAAATATAGATATATAGATAGATATAGAGTATGAAATATTGTTTCTTTAAATTACATGTTTTGTAATTCCAATATCTGAAACCCCTTGAGGTCTGATTTTTCTAATTTTTTCTTGTCTAATTCTGGGTCTCACTACTAGTGATCCTTAGATCCATTGAGACTATTTACTTTGAACAGCTTATTTTTCCTAGAACTTTACGTTCAGCAATCTTTTGATGTCAGTGTTAAATTTGTACCAGTCTAGAGAGTAATAGTGATTCTTTTTGCAAGGTGCATGTACACATAATGACTCCTAACTACTACACATTAATTCTCTACTTAAAAATTGTCAGGCCATGCTGAAAATAAGAAATGCACCTGAAAACCCATGTGATAGTAATGATAAAGTAAGTTTTTCAAGGGACATTTTTTTCTCCTCTTATGTATACCTAATTTGAAGAAGACAACTTTAAGTTTTTGTTTTTTTTCTTTTAGTATTTTTGTTCTGAAGTTTCACAAAAATGTTCACCAAGTTGCAGATTTTGTTTATGTTTCTCTTCATCAGAACTCAGTGTCTGGAAACTGATAGATTTACTTAAGCAACTGTGTCAGATATTATGCTTTAAAATATTTCTTATTCTTATCCTCTGTTTTCTGTTTTTGATTTTTTATTAACATAACTTGGGACTTCTACTTTTGCCCTTTCTTTGCTTTTTCTCTTTTTTCATATTTTCTATATTTTTCTGCATTGAATTCTGAGTTATTTTTTCCATTTTATCTCGCAGTTTGTTTTTTTCCTCTTCACTCTTGTCTAATCTGCTCTTTAACACATACATTGAGATTTCAATTTTTATCACTGATTTCAGATTTTTTAGCATTCTTTATTTTAATCTATTTTTTTTCTGTTTTTGAAAATGAACTATATATTCATTGTTGTTTATGCATTCTTTTATTTCTTTAGTTAGGTTACATATTTTATCAATTTTATATCATCTATCTTATTATTTCCCCTTACTAGGATGTTATTTCTTCTGCAGTTTACTCTCATTAATATTAATACACACCACCACCCCCTCATATGAGTTTTAATTGTGAACTTGCTTTTTTTCAAGGGGCAATTTTTTTCCTATGGTAAATTAATGAGTTAATTATAAAAAAATTCCAGCACAGGGTTTTTTATTTTGGTCTGTTAGTGTCAACAGAATTCAAATATCATTATCTAATTGTTATTGTATGTTCTCAGTATGAAACTACTGGATCTATACATGTTAAGGTCAATGCTTCTGATTTTTCACTCAAGACTGTACAAATGACAATTATTTCTTACTATTGCCCATAGTCAAATCCCCACCCCAATCTTATCTTAACAGAAGAAATAGAATTTAGAATTTAGAATGCCTGATTCTAGTGACCTTGTTTTTTGTACTCCAGGAGGCAGCTCTCCAGTTCCTTCTAGAGTATTGGAAACCTATTCCTGGGCATTCGCCCAAGTATAAAGGGGTTCATAACCCCCCTCATGTCTTTGATTACCTTTTCCGCTTTTACCACCTGAGAATTTTTTGTTCTCTTCTTTTGCTCCTTTTAAACTGTGCTTTGCATATAAAAATAATCCTCATTGCTATAGTTTAACAACCATTCCTGGGTGATTATGGTAGGAGAGAGGTCTGCCCAAACATCCTGAGCTGCTTTTCATGTAGAAGCATTTCATTTATTAATTTTGAGAACTTAATTTTGAGAAGCTGAAATTATTAAAAACTTTAAAAAAGTACATTATTGATAAAAGCCCCATTGATAAAAACATAATTTTAAGTAGAGTAGAGAAGCAAACACTACTGAGTCTCTCTCCTATATCCTAGAGCTATTAAAATAATTGAGGGTAAGGTTGTAATATACTTAAGAAAGAAAACTCTACAGGAAAAAAAACAGTGCTTTTAAAACTTTACAGCCTTAGTAGGGCAGCTCAATTGGTTAGAACACCTTTCTGATACTCCAAGGTCGTGGGTTCCATCTCAGGTCAGGGTACACACAAGAATCAACCAATGAATACATAAATAAATGAAACAACAAATCAATGTCTATTCCTCTCAATAAATAAATAAAAAATAAAGCAGAACAAACAAACAAAACCCTTACAAACCTCTTAATTTTTTGATATAGGAAATATTTTTGTGGTTAAAGGGAAAACAGAGCTGAACTAAAATGTAAAATTACTGTAACAAATTTCTCTTCCAAAGACTTATTTGAAAATTATGTTATCTAATACCAAAACAATCTTTTCAAACCTATATCATCATGGGATTTTCTTGTGAATAGGGCTGAGTTTGTAGAGCAGAAGAGTCTGAGGGAGAACACAGTGGATTTTGTGAATAGAATGGGATAAAAGGGGAAAGAATAATATAAAGTGTAAATAATGGAATGATATAACAATATTTGCTAACATTTCTGAATCGTTGCCATGTGGCTAGTAAAGCTAAGTGCTTTACATATATTAACACATTTAATCACAACAGCTGTGTAGGCAAATCTTAAAATTATTCCTCCTTTACACATGATGTTATATCTTAGTCCCTCCCCCTGCCATCTGCCTAGGTTCTCAACCAGTTGTAAGTGGTGGAGTCAATACTTACGATCTTGCTGAGAATGATTATAAGCATGAGTGCCATGAGCAAAACTCTGCCAGTTTTGAGGAAAGGCTGGTTTCTATGGATAAAGAGGATCCATTCTGTTTAGAAACATGGAGACACAGAAGCTAGGGGACTTTATTGATATATGTATTTTTGGTAATTTTTAAGAAATTAAATTTATTGGAGTGTCATTGGTCAGCATGGCATTAGCAGAAAAATCAACAGACAGACAAATGGAACAGAATGGAGAGCCCAGAAACAAACCCACGTGTGTATGGTCAAATAATTTTCAACAAAGGAGCCAAAAACATACAATGGAGAAAAAAAAAGCCTCTTCAAAATTGGTGGTGGGAAAATTGGAAAGCCACATGCAAAAATATGAAACTAGATTATAGTTTGTTCCCATGTACAAATATTCACTCAAAATAGAGCAAATACCTAAATATAAGATGTGAAACAATATGTTACATAGGAGAAAAATAGGTACTGAACTTATGGACCTTGGTCTTAGAAAGAATTTTGTGAATTTGACCTCAGAGGCAAGGGAAGTAAAGGCAAAAATAAATGAATGGCATTATTTCAAACCAAAAAGCTTCTGTACAGTAAAAGAAACTGCCAAGTGAATGGGAGAATAGATTTGCAAACAACAGCTCCAACAAGGTGTCAGTATCCAAAATATATAAAGAACTCAAAGGGATTTATATGTTTGAGTCTAGTGCTTGGGGGAAAGCTCAGTGTGGGAACTACAATTATATGAATAATAATCAGAACAGTAGAAGACAATGTCCAGTAATTTATTGAACATTAAATAGGTTACAGGCACTCTGCTAAGAAATTTAATGCATATCCTTTTTTTTATTTTCAATTTTAAAATAACTGTATAAAATATATTTTATCCCTATATAAGAGAAAAGGAAACTGAGACTTAACTTTTGTTCCCCCAAAAGTGCCAAAAGTTAGAAAAGGGGATTGTTGTCCTCATACCTGACTTCAAAGTATCCTCTTAGTCCCTTTATATAATCTGTCTCTATTGTTTAGATTCCCCCCAAAATATAGGCTCAACCTAAAAATGGACTCAAGAAATATGGTAGAAAGTGCATAGAGGATAGATTTTTTAAAGGGTTAATAGGAAGCAATAAGAATTTGATGAATGATCTTATTATTCTGCAATTAATACTAAAATACAGCATGCCCTAGCAGAAAATGTCAGGACCTAGAATCTGGCAATGCTAGAGGTTTAATTTATATGTTAACATTTGTGCCATTTACAGTGTTCTGAAAATCATTTCTATGTAATTCTAAATTTGCAATATTATATTAAGGCAATCAGTCTTTTTCTCAACAAGTAACCCCAATGGGTTTGAGAGTACATGTTCTATTTCATAATTAGTTTTTAGGTTTTATTAATCGTCTATCTCAGTGTTATTAATTTATAGTTGCACACATTTCTGTATGTACTCTACTTCTTCTTAAGTAATTTTAAATGTATAGAAAATGGAACACTTTTGGCTCTAACATCTGTGTGACTCCTGTTAATTAGAATTATTTGGTATTTCTGTAGAAATATTGCAGAGTTTATTACTACTGAGAAGTAAGTACAGAATGCGCAAATCTAGCTTCTTTATTATAGCACAAATCGATATAATTACAAGCAAAAATCACTGACAAGATACTCAAATATGGGGCTTATGATGGAGGTGGATGGGAAATAACAGCAAGACACAGAACCAACGTATTGCAGCCGTGCCTAGGAGATAGAAGGGCTGGCCTAAGGGAAAGGAGACAGGCGATGTAGCACAGGTTAGACTCCCAATTAACTATGTAACCTTGGCCTATCCCATTTTTGAAATTTCCAATAAGGCCTTTTCTTCTATAGAACTTGAATTACTATAATAGCTTTTTACATAATATATAATAAATTTCACCCTTTTCTTGATTGTTTAATTTTATACATTTGTATTTGTAAAAAATTTACAAAATTCTTGAAATTCTCCAAAAATAGAATAATTTTACAATATAGTCAAAGACAAATAGCAACTCCTAGTTGTAGCTAGGCTTTCTTTAGGAAGTCAAGTATAAATTTATATATTACAGATAGTATTATCTTTATAAAGAAAGACTTTATATATTTGACAGATAACTGTACATGCACATGTATATGTTAACAAGATGAATGATTTTTCTAAAATTTAGACTAGTATTTATTTCTGCTCTTTCAATGGATAGCATACAATATCTGCTGTGGTTACAAATGGACAAAATATTAAAAATTACATTTTGTGGTTTCATGCAAATATAATAATTTTTTTTCTATTTCTTTAAAACAATGCCATTGTGTGCTTGAAATCTATATAGTTTTATTAACCAGTGGCACCTCAATAAATTTATTTATTTTTTAAAGAAGAAGAAATAGCTACAAACTCTAGGAACCCACGAATTAGCGGCTTGGAACTTTCTCTCATCGGGACGAGGCCTGGTGTTTCAGAACTCCGTCTCCATCACGGTCACCTCTTCTTCCCCACCAGTGTGATGTTTCCTCTCCCTCCGTGATCACTGACTAGGTGGATACCAGAGAACAGTGTATATAGGAAAGGCAGTTATAGTATGTATCCCTCCAGAAAGAGGTGTTTCTTGTTTGAGCAAGGGCATTAATACACTTTCAAAATATGGATTCCTACATAATAACTGGCAGTTAAAAACATAGAATTTGGAAATAAAATAGACCTGGGTTCAAACCTGTATCTGTCATGAACTGGTTGTACATCATTATTTCAATAATTTAAATTCAACAAGCCATCATTTTCTCTAACAGCAAGATGATGTCCCTAATTTATGAAAATGTTTTAAGGATAACTAGATGACCACATACTGTGTACTCAGCACAATACTTGACACCAGGTGTTTAATTACTTCTGGGTGGAAACCAGATATTTAGACGATCAGTACTAACCCATTATACACAGGTATTGTGAGAACATTCCCACAATTGATTCTGATTTCCCCACTCCCTGCTTCCTTACACGGTTTCCCACCCACATTGAAAGTCATCCCGGATTCTCTCCATAGAACACATATAGTGTATTTTATGGGTATACATGTTTTTATTAAACAAATTCAATTACATGACATATTTTCAACATAATCAGTTGGTCCAACAAATTTATCAAAGTCTCTTAAATTTAATTAGTCATTGCATATGGTTCCATTTCACTTTCCTACACAAACACAATAGTACCACATATAACATTTTATTACTGAATGTACAGTGTTATAAACCAACATATATTACATAACCTAAAGATATATGAAGAAAAATCCATTTATACTTTAGTCAAAACCATTTGGAAATTTATATGTACCTATTAATTCAAAGACTAATTGTTGCCCAAGCTAGAAAGCAATGGGTCAACTTCAAAAGTTTAAAAAACCGAAGCTTGTATTTTCACTGTTCTGTTTTAAACATCTGTTCTGCTACCCTAAGGGGAAGGATGTCTTTTGACAAAAGCATCTATTAAGATGTTAGTTCTCCACAGTTTCATTTGAAAATAGTTTTCTAAGCAGCTATTGAATTGAAATTTTGGATTGCTAAGAAAAGACTGAGACTCTTATCTGTTGTTAGTGTCCCACCTATCCACCCTGTCAACCCAGAGCTGCAGTAAGGAGGGAACCCCTGTAGTAGAAATGGGCTGTTTCCATGGTATTCAAGACTAATGACTTTAATGGCTTGAAGTTAAGTTCTATGAATGCAGGAATTTTATCACTTTTATTCTCTGATGGAACTCCTGCCACTAGTCAGTATTCAATAAACATCTGTTGCCAATGATTTCATTATTCGTATTATTTTTAATTCTCCTTGTCTTATTGTGAACCCAGGTATACTTCCATCTTTCCTATTATAGTAATAAAGAATTTAAGAAATCTAGTTCCTAGATTTGGATTATAGTTCTGTATTAAATAAAACATGATCCAGACATTTCACTTTTGGGAATATATCCAAAGGAACTCAATACTAATTCAAAAAATATATATACACTCCTACGTTTATTGCAGTAATGTCTACAACAAATGAGATTTAGAAGCAGCCCAAGTGCCCATCCATAGATGAGTGGATAGAAATGTTGTACATTTACACAATGGAATACTATGTTGACATAAAAAAGGAAATTCCATCCTTTGGGACAGCATGGATAGACCTGGAGAGCATTATACTAAGTGAAATAAGTCAGTTAGAAAAAGGCAAATACCACACAATTTCACTTATACGTGGTATCTAATGAATGAAATAAACTACCAAACAAAATAGAAACAGACTCAGAGATACAGAGAACAGACTGACGGCTGTCAGCAGGAAGGAGGTAGTAGGGCTGGGTAAAAAGGTGAAGGGACTAGGAAAAAGAAACCCTCATAGACAACAGGGTGGTGACTACCCGAGGTAAATGGGGTGGAGAAGTTGGAAAGGGGAAAGGGGGGTAAATGGGGGTGGAAGGAGACTTGACTTGGAGCGGCGAACACACAGTACAAATACAGATGATGTGTTATAGAACCATACCCCTGAAACCTGTATAATTTTATTAACCAGTGTCACTCCAATAAATTCAATAATAATTTTAAAAAGTACAGGGTTCAGCATAGCAGAGGGGGCCTATAATAAAACTTTTAACTATTTCTACTCTACATTTAGTACAACAGTCAGAATCCATTATAAAGGATCACGATAAAGTGCCATGGGAACTCTCATTTTATGTTTTAAAAATCAAGACACAGTTGGCTATTCCTGTTACAGTGCATACAATATGTGGGATGCTATCTACACAACGAGAAATTGTCTCATTATGTTCATACTCCCAGATGGATTTCAACCTGCTCATATTTTTTAAGGTTTTAGGATCTTATAGCATGTAAAATTTTTTCTTCCTTTTTTTAAACAAATATTTTTGCTTATTTTTATGAAAGGCACCTTTTTTCCATTTGATTCACATCTCATTTTTTTAGCTGTAACTACAACAGAAAACCACCAGGATGCATGAGTTAAATAGCTAACTGGCAAAGCAAAATTAATAGCTTGCTTTGATTTTGTTTTTGACATGGCAAGAATGGGTTTTTACACTAATTGCTTATTTACAATAATCTCCAGTCTGCAGTTTGCCCTGGAGCAACATGAAAATATAAAATTTACCATAATAGTGACTCACAGCAGATGACATTCCCAGTCTCCATATTAGAACCTCATTTAGCAGAGTGTTGCTCCCTTGATTTACAGCATGTAAAAATCAGATCCCTTTGCAGCCATGCAGAAACCTACTTAACTAGAGTTGAACGATTCATTGGTTTATCATCAAATGTCACCTAATATAGTGAGTACATAAATATTAAAAACTGAGCATTCTCAAATATAGGAATGAATGTTGTAGAATCATAACTTTTATGCTGTTGGGACAAACTGGCAGACATTTAATCCACATAACTCATTTAACGGGCTCCCAGGGAGTCTGGGCGAGAGCCTGGAATCTGTGTGTGCTCTAGCATCCTTATGCCACAGAGAAGAGAAAATTCTAAATGATGATTGAGAACACACTTCTACTTCTTCTTTATCCTATAATTTACAAGGCTGACTAATAATTTATCTTCCAAAATCTACTCAATCTTCCAAATTTTCCAGGAAGCTCCATTTCCAGAACATTCTAGTAAAATGAAAGTGTTATAATTTTTAGACATTTTTAAGAATACTGGATTGACTCTCATTTATTTGGTTAAATGCCTTCAGTAAACATTTATGAGCACTTGTGTATACCAACCTCCATGATAGACAGGAAGGATAGAGACATAAATAAGATACAATTGCTATACTGAAAACACTCAAGGTTTAGTAGTCACTGCTACGTAGGAACTTCTTTCTGAACACAGAGCTGTAAAGCTCCCTTCTTTATCAGTGCCCCTTATTATCTAGCTGGTGGATTGAGAGTCACTTTGACATTCTTCCTTTCTTAGGATAGGAAAACAATCAAGAGAAGCCATCCCATCAGAAAATTTTAGACTTCAACATGGATTACTGAAATTCATATTACAAAGGAATGTAACAGAACTGTGAAACCTAACAGAACTGATTTTTATTCAATGGTGTGCTAATGATCTCTTAAAGCCGCCTTCTCTGGAAGCCAACTTTTATAACACTCTACAAAGTAATACCTTTGCAACCTAATACTGCATTTGAATTGCACAGATCACAAACCCCTGACTTTATTTGATGGACTCTACCCATTTCAGATTTGTTGGTTAATTTCCAACTTTCCAATACATGCTGTGAAGAACAGGTGTGACGTGTGTGTATGTGGGTATATATGGCTGTGCATGTATATTTTTAATTTCTTTATATGAATATAAAACCTAATGCATTTTCCGTATTAATAATTCTACCAATTCAACTCAAAATACCTAAATATGATGTCAACCTGGGCTGGTTTACAAACAGATTAAAATAAACTGATAATTTATATAAGAAAAAGAATTACAATAGTTTTATTTTTAGGTGATTAAATTTATTCCACTTCACTTTCCTTATGTGATTAATGTATATTCAGAAATGCTCCTAAATAGGCTATGTACCTGCTCTATTCAAAAATACTCCTAAGTGAATCAAACAATTACAGATATTGGTTGGGAAACTATTATGTGTTAGTCCCAGGTTGGGGTCGTGCTAATGAACAAATAGGTATGTTTCCTGCTTTTCAGGTATTAACATGCTGGTGAGGAGGTTGACTTATAAGAAATAAGTGGAATAATTACAAGCTGTTAATATGATAGTAAACACACATAGGCCATTTTAAATAAATGAGTGTTAAGTTCTCTTAGAGAGTATTTAAGCTAAGCCCTGAAAGGAAAAGTTCATATACTCATGGGGTCAAAGTGAAAAAACACATTTTATTTTAAACATGGGAAGAAATGTGAGCAAAAACTTGAGGTAGGAAAGAAAAAAGGATGTGGAGTTAACACCAGGAACTTTATAGCCAAGGTAATGGGTTAGGATTATTTCATGTAAGGGAGGCAATTAAAGGGTTTGAAGCTGAAGTGAGCCATGACCCAGTATACCTCTTTGTAATATGATTTTATCATGAAGAGAATAGCCTAGAGGGAAGAAAGAACAGAGGGGCTGGTTGGGACACGACTGTAGTAATCTGAGTGTTTTATTCTATAGATTTTCTACTATATGTTGAAGAGTAAACTTTGATTTATTTTTTCTGTTGTAACTGTCCCTTAAATCACGTGTTACATCTCTATTCTAGTTCAGTGAATTTTCTGGCTCCTGAAAAATAAGGGGATTACTGTAAGTGCCATGTCAAATGACATGTCTTTAAAGTGTAATTAGCATCATAGCTAGAGAATATTATACAACTTGAATATATTAAAATTGAGATTTGCAAAAAAATAGCTGAAAGAGAAGCCGTTGTAAGAGATGTTTAAATTATGGCTACTGGATTTTACCCAGAAAATTGAAATGTGCCTGCGTAGCAGTATACTTATGACCTTAAAATATATTGGCTCTTTAGCTGCCTTCTTCAAGCTAAGCCGTTTTTGTATCAGACTGTTGTTTATGGTCCCACCTGTATCGCCTGTGATTCAGGTTGCTCATATAAAAATGAGTAAATATATTGCTTTTCATGTAAACTGACTTCCAAATAAAGCATGGCCACCACTTCAAAATAGCTGGAACTGATCCTCTCAAATTTTGCTAACTTTCAAAACTGTATTGTAGCCTGGCTGCTGTAGCTCAGTGGATTGAGCGCGGGCTGGGAACCAGAGGGTCCCGGTTTGATTCCCAGTCGGGGCACATGCCTGGGTTGCGGGCCAGGTCCCCAGTGAGGGCCATGTGAGAGGCAACCATACATTGCTATTTCTCCCTCTCCTTCTCCTTCCCTTCTCTCTCTATAAATAAATAAAATCTTAAAAAAAAACAAACAACTAAAAAAAAAAAACAAAAAAAACTGTATTATAATCCTATATAAATATACATAGAAGTCTTAAGCGAAATACCTTTGCTTTGCCAAAACTCTCTAAAAAGAGAAGATTATTGTTCAGTAGAAAATTAGGTATAATTACAGCTTAGTCTTCTGGGAATAGTTGTTTCCTGTTATCATCAAAGGAGGTAGGAATAGGTGATTTTTAGTCTGTGCAAAGGCAGAGTCAAAGCAACAGCTAAGAGCCCTCGCTGGTGTAGCTCAGTGGATTGAGCGCGGGCTGGGAACCAGAGGGTCCCGGTTCGATTCCCAGTCAGGGCACATGCCTGGGTTGCGGGCCAGGTCCCCATGAGGGCCATGTGAGAGGCAACCATACATTGCTGTTTCTCTCCCTCTCTCCCTCCCTTCCCCTCTCTCTAAAAATAAATAAAAATAAAATCTTTAAAAAAAAAAAAAAAAAAAAAGCAACAGCTAAGATACAAGTATATTTTAAATGCTTAATTTTCTATGTGTTTATGTTTTTAAGAGGTCCTTTTCCTTGCCTCACAGTTTAGTGTTCTGACCTGCAGTTTGGGAGAAGTTCCCAGAAAGCACGTGTTCACAGATAAAGCAGTTTCCCATTGAGAATGGTGGATTCCCAACAGTGCTCAGTGGCTCCTCCTGATCCAGTCACTGTCCAGCAGCCGTGTGTCTGCTGCCTTCAGTCCAAAAGGCAGAGGGGTGGAAATGGTTTCAGGCTAACCTCCGAAGAGAATGGAAGCTAATGCCTAGCATCAGACACTCGTCTTCACACTATTTAATTTGCTCTTTCTGCTTCTGAGAACTGCCTAGTAATTGATCACCTGTTATAGGGACACACACAATGCAACCAAGGGCCCATGAGAATATCTTGCTGTTTATTTCTTTTTTAAATTCAAGCAGATTAATTAGCTCTCATTATATTCTTCTCAAACTTTATCTTACTTATTAAAACGTGTTTGATACATCAAAACACTTTCTATATGGTTCATGCAGATATATTAAAATTTTAGTTTTTAAATTAATTTTAATGATAATGGGTTTGTCAAATAGAAAAGGGTGGTAATATGACTCTCATTAATCTCTTCTTCCCTTAGAGTGGTGCAGTTATTGTATTAAAACATTTTGAAAATTACACTTAGAATTATTGTAACTTTATCCAAAATGAGCTAGTTAGGATAGTTTTTATTCATAATAAATAATTTCAAACGTTAAAGTCACAATGTTGATATTTTCCCTTAATTTTCTGTACTTTCAAAACTCATAACTTCAAAAACGATTACTAGGATAGACACCTAGAATTATTAGTAAGAAGTGTGGTTTTTATAGTGTGAGGGAAAAATATAAACAAATTATCTTCCATTATCTGGCTGGGGGACAAGTTGGGTCAAGAGGAATTTAAGCAAGTGGGTAGTAGATGTTGAAAATATCTTAGTTACATAAAAATGGGAAACAGAAAAAGGGAGAGAAGAAAGAGAAAAATAAAGTGGAAAAGAAACAGATAAAATATAAGATTATGTAAGATTAGGTTAAGATAAACTTTGATTTTTTTGTAGGAAAAGAAATCTTGCACAAAAGGAAATCAAGTAATTGAAACATAAAATACTCCTTATGTAATTTTTTGATACTTATATAATAGTTTATATTTTTCTTATAAATGACACCTAAATGAATGCACCTTAAATCTTTCCTTTAGGAAATTTTAAATAATAATTTATATACATATTTCTAAATATAAATTACAGAACATTTTTGTGTTAGTCTTTTTGTTTCTCTAACAGGTAGCCGATGATCTGCACTTCGTCTGCAACTTTAAGGTGTTTTTTTTTTCATTTTGCCATGTTATTTTTTGCCATTTCTTTTCTTCCATATTCTCATCTTTGACGTGAACATGAATATTGACATTGAGTATTCTATTCTGAAATTTCCAACATATCCAGGGTAAAATTTGACTTTACTTTGTCAGTTATGGTGATTAATAGAATCATCTCCTGTAAAGTTCAAATACTATCTTGAGATTTTATTAAATGCATGGTATTTCTATTACGCTAAATGATACCTCTTCCTTACTTCCTCACTCTTCTGACACTTTGAATTTATTTAATATCCAAAAGGCTGCCATCCTGAGAATGCTCTGTTATCACAGTTTTTACTGCCACTGCCTCTGTTTTCAAAACATATTTCCTGAGGACTATACTCTGCAAGAGGGAATATGCCATGATTTGTGTTCTTACCAAACATATCTCCTTGTTACTTCGGAGTTTCAGACTCAGAATAAAGGCAGAAAATAAAGCACTCATAGGAACTGTGTAGGCAAAAAGCGCTTTATCATAACCCAGCAGGACTATAAAATATTTTGGTTGGTAGAGAACTTACAGTTTTATTCTAGGACATTGGGATGAAAATACTTGAATTATTTGTCTATAGCTAAAATTTCAGGTGGGCAAGTTCAATAGTAATAGAAAAATATCAAGTGGTTCATATTTTTTATCTAGTTTCAAAGCATGGACAATTTGTCCCAGATTTGGTAGAGTATCTAACTTGATAGATTGATATAATTGATAGGCTATCTATATTTTCACAATTTTAGTGATGCTTTGGGTAGATCTACAAATCAACATTCTAAATTATATAGGTTTGCAATCATGTTTTTTAATTCTGTTATTGTTAGAAAAATCAAATACAGGCTAAATCATTTCTAAATTTAAAAATATTACTTTATTATATCTTATGTAGCATTATTGCAACTTAAATTATAAAATAGAATAAATTTGATATTTTTTCGTCTCTGGTCATTTTCACATCTGGTATGTTATAGAAAAGAATGTGGACATAGTCGATAAATTTTATTCTCCAAAGTTGTCAAGCACTTCAGAAGTCAGAAAGTATACTAATAAGCATTTTTTAAATTTTACCGTTGAGTATTTTTACAATTTCATGAGTATTTTATTTTTTCATCTCTACTCAACACAGTTGAAAACTGATGTTTCTGTTGGTGAATTGCCTTATCCAGTGTTGGACAGCAAGAGAAAGAATTTGAAACCAGCTTCGCTCATTCCCAGTGAACAGACTAGCAGTGCCTGTTTGTGCCAGGCGTGAGAGTAGGTCCCAAAGGAACAGAAAAAAAGTACCACGCAGTTCTTTAGCTTCCCCATCGTGCGTCTCTTTCCTTCCATTATTGCAAGGGCAGCTCTTTGCCAGGAGACTGTGGTGCCAGAAGGCCCAGCTGCCCGCAGGTCTTCACACTGGTCTCAGGGCCGTGCCACCTGGCCTCTCCCAGCCTCTGCCCTAACGGGTGTTCCTGCCTGGCAGGGATAGATCTGTTGGCCATAAGTGATTCTAAAACATTTCACCTCTGCCTCTGGGGGAGAGCCCCCTAAAATTCACATGCTTTGTTTGAGCCAAAGGTTACAAATTAATTATAAAGCCAATTACTCCTATTTCAACTGGTAGGTTCTGAGCTAGTCATATAGCCATAAATTTTGGCTCATGCTTCTATTTCCTGGTTGTGAGATTCTATAATTTTCTACCATTTACCATTGATGGAAACTACGTAAAAGATATATACAATCTCTGGATTATTTGTTTAAAAAGGAACATGTAAAGCTACAATTATCTCAAAATAAAATGCTTAGTTAAAATAGATGAACAGATTAAACAATCAATTTTGTTTTAATCACCGCTCTTATAACATGTTACATGATATGAAAATGCTTCATAAACTGCTTAAAACAATAATTTTTCTAAATTGAATCAAATTTAAATGTAATACTTAAGCTCACTTCTAAAAAAATGCCTAGAGAAATCCCTATTGAGATAAAAATTTGCAAGTTCTGATGGAAATATCAGGCAGGTTTACTTTTTTATATCGATTGATATTTTCATTTATTTATGGGAGTATGCTTCTATAAGTAACACTGTCAGTGTGACAAGCAGAAAAATAGAATGCTTGACAGAAAATGTGGCATACAATTTACAAAATCTTTCTTCTCTCACGTCTTGGGTTTTCACTCTCCCTACAGGTTGTATTTCTTTGGCGAGTGTATCTTGTGTAATGTATCTTGCTTGTTATGCATGTCAACATGTCACTCACTGGTGAAGACTGAAATGATCTAAAAGGCAATTCAGAAGATGATTCTATCTGCTGAAAAGAAGTACCTCCTCTTGAGCAATGGCCTCCAAAAAACACCCGCCAGTGTTGAAAATAGCTTGAAATGGGTTGCAGTTCCAATGGACAACAACAAAATAACAAAGTATTTCAGAGGCTAATAGAAATTAAACTCTGGATTTTAAGAGGAAACTCCCTGTAGAATAGTGATAATAAAAAGCATTTTTAAAGCATGGTAAGACCTGTGTAGTGTCTTATCAAATTGGCTAGCAATATAAGCTATTATATTTACTAGTAAAAAATCAACACACCAGAAATGCATTTGGATATTTCTTCCATAAAAGACAAAAAATCTAAATTAATTGTGTAATTCTGTATTCTTCAAGTGGCATGCCACATTCATTTCCTTTAATCATCCAGTGTGGACCAAATTTCATATTTCCAACATAATTAGTGGGTTTCTTGGAGATAATTCTGCTTTGCAAAGAATTCTAAAGCTTCCTCACCAGGTCCTATCTGGTTCAAATATAATTAAAGACTTGCATCGGTATCAAATAACCTAGGTACTTAATTGTCATTTCCTAATTGAATTCAGTCCAATTCTTAATATTAGCATCTGGATGAAGTTTTGTCTTCAAGGCTAGAAACTCTTCCCCTGAAATAGTAAAGGAATATCAAAGAAGTTAAACTGTAAATACTATGCATTTACTAATTAAAGACCAATTATAGTCAGATAAAGATTTTGCCAGAGCTAAGCAACAAGACTTCTCTGATTTCAGGTCCTTCCCTAATTAAGTGTTTTTTCATTGATTGCTAGCCAGGAGTTCACCACTGCTGTACATGGAGAAGGACATCATTTTCTGATGCATCTAATTTGCAGAAATAGGGCCATAAGGTAGGGCCCAAGTTTTCTCTTAATCTGCAGGGAGGGTAATGTCGTGGCATCACTTATCTGTGGGTTGATAAGTAGCACCTTTAATTAAAATAGCCTCATTGTATTGGCTGTGCTTTACATTGTCATTTTAATGATCACTGTGGAGACTGATGTTTTACACCTTGTTTCTATTGCTCCGTGAGGTGAGAAGGTTGCCACAGGTCTAACTCATCAGGAAGGAGGGCCTATTTTTTGCAGAGACAGGAATACATATTAAAAAGGGGCCAAACTGGATATATGTTGAAAAAAAATAAATGGATCATTTTTATAATTTTTTTTTTTAAATAAAATGCATTACACAAAACATTACAGAATAGAAACAATGAAGTTGGCTTGGAAAAGTGTGGTTTTTCCCTGGCTAGTGTGGCTCAGTGGATTGCATGCAGGCCTGCAAACCAAAGGGTCACCAGTTTGGTTCCCAGTCAGGCAGGGCACATGCCTGGGGTGTGGGCCAGGTCCCTTTTCTTTCCCTCTTAAAAAAAAATAAAGCTTGTTTTTCTAATTCAAAGCCTTATAAAGGAATATAATAAGATGATTTGAGGGGAGTGATAATATTCTTTATCTTGATTGAGATACTCATGGAATTGTACATATACACAAAAAGAATGAATTTTGCTATATGAATATTTCTGAAAAGTAAATTAAAATGCATTTCCAAATTGACAAAATGCAGCCTATAAGTCAATGTATAAATGCCTCAAATAATATTATATGGATATAGAAAATGAAAGAGTTGAAACATATGTTTCCCTAATAGTCCCACAGTGTGAGAGAAAATGTGTACCTCTAAGAACATGTATAAATGTAGCCATTTTCATTACCCAACTCTTTCTCCCTTTTCTATGAAGAATGAGAGAATATTGGAAATTTTGTAACATATTCGTTTGGGACACTTTCCATTGCTATATTTTGTAAGTAATTCCTATTCATCACATTGCTGCTTCCTCTCAGCAAAGTGAAAGAAATCCTCGGCCTGACTCTGACTTCGTGCGTGTGGGCTTGCGGAAGTGCTCCATACTGAAAACAGCAAGATGGAAAAACCTTGGTGTGTTCTGTGAAGGTTAATGCTTAAACTGCAGTTTCAAACTGGCTTTCCTTTTAGCATATTTTTAAACTCGAAATAGTTTCAGTGATTGAACAGAAGCAGTAAGTAATAAATAAGAGAAGAGACAGCATAATTGAGACTATATTTTTGTACACGTATAAAAAACGGGCACCCTGGAAATTAGATATGCTTTTTTTTCTTGTAATATATATGGACATAAAGTCATTCTCATGTTTACCTATTTGAATGTTGCGAAAGAAAAAGTGCTTGATAAAGTCTTCCACCTTTAACATGTCACTGATGTAAAAGGCATCTTTTAGAGAAAGCATTGT
The DNA here is from genome assembly GCA_004026765.1 of Micronycteris hirsuta. Classification (NCBI taxonomy): domain Eukaryota; kingdom Metazoa; phylum Chordata; class Mammalia; order Chiroptera; family Phyllostomidae; genus Micronycteris; species Micronycteris hirsuta. Next base: position 52,467 of record PVJI01001485.1, read on the forward strand.
TTAGAAAGAGGTGAAACATTTAATACTAATATTTTAATAAAATAGTTTTAAAAGTACCATTTTACCTTTTAGCAAGACCAGAAAAGCATTCTATATAATGCAGAAGAGAATAATCTTAACATTTTCTGTCTGCCACTTAAAGTTCTAAGTTATTTTTATTTTAGAAAGTATTCAAACATAGCCTTGACTAGTATAAGATTCATCAACTGTGGTCCAGAATACACCTCATATTTTAAAATTAGCTATTCCTGAGTTCAAGTATTTACATAAGTGATCTAAGTATGTTCATAGGCTTATTATGAACTACAAACACTTTGCAAAGCAACATCATAGAGATTTGGTAACAGAGTGATATGAACAGAACACAGAGTAATAAAGTATCAAAGTTGTATGAGGAAGATATTACTGACTCCTGAAAAGAAATGTTTCTTCATTATGGTGAATTATTTTTCTTGATTCATCTTCACTTCTCACCATGGATGATCATTTTCTGTTCTTTATTTCTTCATCAATTTATTGAGGTATACATGACAAATAATACCACATATACTTAAGATGTACAAAATGATAATTTGAGATACTACATATGCATTGTAAAGTGCTTCCCACAATCAAGCTAATTAAACACCTGTTTCCTCACAAAATTTATTCTGTGCAGTGTAACTACTTAATGTCTACTCTCTTAACAAATTTCAAGTATACAATTATAGTATTGTTCACTATAGCAATTAGATTCCCTGAAACTTATTCCTTTCATAAGAGAAAGTTTGTATCCTTTACCGACATCTCACCGACCCCCGCCACCCCCAGCTTGTGGCAGCCGGTTTCACTCTGTGTTTGCGAGAGCATGTGTGACTGCCTTCCATTGCACACGTCAGTGAGACCGTACCGTACGTCTTTCTCTGTCTGGTTTATTGCACTTCACATAATGTCCTCCAGTTCCACCCGCATTGTTGAAAATGGTGTGATTTCATTCTTTTTTGTGACTGAAATGTATTTTAATGTATGTGTATGTATGTATATGTATACACATGCACAACACGTTTTCTTTATCCATTCATCGATTAACAGGTGCTTGGATTCTGTGTGTGTGTGTCCATGAATATGCAGCTTATATAAAATGTATGAATATGGTATATGTAAAGATATGTAGATAGACACTTAGATGAATAGATCAATTACTATAGTCTTTATAGAATTTTAGGAAATTTAAAAGCTCATATAACATGCACAGACCTTTAGGGGTCTACAAGTTTCAAAGTTAGAAGCCTTAAAGTAATGATGGCCTCTTTTTTAGGTCATCTGTATCATCCAGATTAGTGCTTTTATGCTATTTCTTTTTATTTGCATTTATTCAGCCTTATTTTGATGGGCTTAGATTTGGGTTTACTTTGATTTACCTTGCTTAGTTGAGATTGTTGTATTGTCAAAACCAAATGGCCTTCCTTTTGATGCAATCTGCTTTGAACATGAACATTTCTACTTGATCTTAGCAAATTTATGCTTTTAAGCATTTCCCCCCAACTCTTTATTTATTTATTTTATCAAATTATCCTATATGGACCAGATATTTTGCACATTGGTATTTCTTCTTTTCATTTTTAATTTATTGATTTGAGAGAGAGAGACTGATTTATTGTTCTGTTTATTTAATTTATACATTCATTGTTTTCTTTTTATATGTGCCCTGACTGGGGATCAAACTTCAACTTGCCATAGTGGGGACAATGCTCTAACCCACTGAACTACCCAGCCAGAGCTGCACTTTGGATTTAAAAACAGAAGAGATGTATTAGTTGCACTTTACAGTATGACAAAGAGAAGAACATTTTTAAATACAGGGAAAATATCATTTCTATATTTATTTATCCATCCAGCTATAAATTTAAGTGCTATAGTCCCCACTGTAAACCAGGCACTGGTCTAAAAGATAGTTTATGTATTTTTAATACAACTCTGTGAAGTATGTATCATTATTATTCCCATTTCCTAGATGGGACTATTGTGGCACAAGTAGGTTTCTTGGCTCAATACCTCAATCAGTAAATGACAGAGCTGAGGAACTTGGTCTTATTCTAGCATCTATGCTCCTAAAGAAGATGTTAGAATGTTTTTAATGAGTATCATTTAAAGATCAGTGGTAATTTGGTGTGCCTGAAATATGAGGTAAAAAAAAGCAAAATGTATAGTCTCTAAAAGTTCGCATTTCAATACTTCTCTTGCATACCCTAACAGTTCATTATTCTTCACAATACATTTCCCCTTCTAATTATATATTGTTTTTCTCTGACCTAGTCACCACCACACAAAAAAGAAGAAGTTACTCTTTTATTTTTTAAAGAAAAAAATGGAGTGTACACATAGGGACACAGTAAATAAGTGGAGTTCCTGTAGCCAGACCACACTCGTCTATGAACCTGGCTCCAGAGCAGCTTGTGGCTTAGCGCCCAAATGTTCCTATGCTGAAGCCACAGCCTATTCTGAAGCCAGCGAAGGGGTGTCCGTAGTCCACACATTTGCCTAAATTACGTCCTTTCCTTTTAGTGTCGTTAACCAGCAAAGTGGAACTTACTGAGTGTTCCAAGGACAACGTCTTTCAAATCACTGATTTAGAGTCATTCCATGATAGTATTGCTTAGGTCACCAACTACTATCAGCTAACTATCTATTGACTCATTATTTAAAAATAAATAAATGTCTACATGACATACATGACCAGGAGCAAGGGCTATAGATGTGGGTATAACAGAGCCACGTTATAAAATTTTCACATGAATTTTAAATTGATTAACTTTTAAACAAAATGATCATAGTCTAATTGAAAATTAAACTTGGAACCAGCTTTTGAGTAGAATGTCCTTTTCAGTGCAGGATTCTCTCTTTTGTTTCATGCTGTGAAAACTCCAAATTACTGCTCTTCTTTCTCGTTGTGAATGTTGACATACGCTAATGAATACCTTAAGTATTAGTATCATGTATCTGTATTAATGCAGAAAAACAGTTTTGAGATCTAAATATAAAATAAATTAATGTACTATTTCAGGCAAAAAAAATAAGAGTAATGATATGCTTCTTTTAAATCATTGAATTGATTTGAGACTTTAAATGAAAATTGAAGGTTTAACAAATGGATCCTAAAATAGCAAATACATTAACTCAGCCCTTGGTTCATACGAATGCATGGAAATAACTATGTAATGAGAATTAAGAAAAGTGTAAGGATGTTGATAGAAATATCCATCTCATGAGCTTTAGAAAGAGGATAGGTCTGACTTCTCAATATAAAAATGGCTATGCAAAAATATGGGCCTGCTCTGACTGATTGAATGAATTCAAGTCAGTGGAGACGTGTAACAGGCACATTTTGGTCTCAGTCTAGGCCCAGTTTTAAAATAGAACTTTGTAAATAAGTTTGATATTTCGTCTGCTTTATTCATTATTGCAGACCTAGTGCATTGAGTGGCACCCACATAGTACTATTCAGTTAGTATTTGTTAAATAAATGAAAACTTGTATGTGTAAGCAAAAACTCATAGAATACTACTATAGATTTAACCCAATCTGTGGAGTTTTTAATTATGAAGTTATATCCTGCATGACAAAGAAACTTTATATAGCCATGTAAATAACATACAATTTTAAAAAGTTCGCTTACTCAAACTTTTAGTAAAGGGGCTGACGGTAACAGTTGTATAACTTAGTGATTAGCTAAAACACGTTAGAGAGTATGCTGTTTGGAAACTAATTATTCAGTATATTATTTTATTTTTTATTATTGTTCGAGTACAGTTGTATCCATTTTCCCGCCATCACTTTCCCCTGCCCTGCCCACCCCCACCTCCCACCCTCCATCCTTCCCCCCTCCGGCTTTGGCCACAGTTCCTTTATACATGCTCCTTGAAGGCCCTTTCACAGGATTATTTTAATGCAGCAATTTTATGCAAAGAAAGTAATTATAGCACAATAATAGCCCGCAACTGAAGTTTCTAAAAAGCAGATTTCCCTCTAAAATTTGTATAATTTTAATGGAAAAATATGCATCAGTAGATGATATATCAGAGTTTGCTATTTTGTTATTTCCATGTGAATCTTGAAAGTTTCATTTTTATAACATTTCAAAATGTATCCTCATAGCCATTATTGTTTCAATTTTTGAATAATGCATGGAAAGAGAAAATAAATAATATAATATCTTTCCTCCCACATATACTGTACTCAACTATGAGATAAATATCAGTATATACTTCACTAAAGTAGTTTTTAAAAAGCTTCTTGGACATCTAGGTGTTTCATAAGTTGTATTTTTAAAAAATAGAATGATAGACTGCTATTCCACAAGCTTGACATTCTGGAATGAGCACACTGTCTGGTTCTTATTACCTTTTAATTCAGTAGCAAAGGACTGATATCTAAGGGGATGCCAAGTCTCCCGACCAGTTATTTGTTTGTTTAAAATTACTCATTCAAGCGATAGTTACTGCCCGCTTATATGCTACATGTCCTGCCTTGCTTTATACAGAGGCATCTCAGCTATAGGAATTTACCCAAAGGAAGCAATATTGAAATAAAGCAAGGATTTAATCCAAAGCATCTACATAGTAGGGTAAAAAGAAAAAGAAAAATCCCTGAAAATTGTATATGTTAACAAAGGGATATTAAACTTAAAATGTACATTTGAAGTTAAATATCATTATGCCTTGAATATGATGTTGTGAAATAATATTTTAATATAGAGTATATCCATGGTGTCTTCTGAAATAAAAAAAATAGCATGTTAAAAATCAATTTGTAGAACACAATCAAAATAACATATTTTCTATATGTTTTATGTGATATGTATACACTTAACACTGCGTGTGTTTAGATACAGAGAAGAAATTATTTCTGAAATCTAAGTTTAGGTAACTTCTTCTCTTTATCTAAACTCTGGTTGCCAATGAATATTTTGAATAAACCAACATTTAGCATTACACAAAACACAGAGTGTCCCTAAAGAAATACAATGAGACCTTGACCTTCATTCTGATGCTGTTGTAATTGCCCCATGGTAATTGTCTTTCTTTCCTAGTCAAATAACAGTTCAGTTACATCGGACTTGAAAGTGAAATAAAAGTATTAAAGTTCAAAAGTAAAGACAGGTAGGGGATTAAAATGCTGGTATTTTATAGGAGAAACACCTTAAAATTCTTGCTAGGAAGTAAAGCAGAATGCATGACAGGTTGGGTCAATTATTGTTATATGCCAGCGATTATCAAACTTTTACATCTTATGGCACACATAAACTAATTACTAAAATTCTGCAGCATACCCCAAAATTATTTTTGGTTGATCTGACAGAAAAAAGGCATAATTTTTTATTCATTCATACCAGATGGTTATTGTTGTGTTGGTTTCAGTCTTTTTTTTTTTTTCCCTTTGACAGTCTTTGGGAAAGAGGTCGGTGCCCCGACTAGACAGTCAGGTATTGAGTGTTTTAAAAATTCTTGCAGCACACCAGTTGAAAATCACTAGAGTACACCAATAGAGAAATAGAAGAAAAAGTACATGAGAGGCAAGTGAAGGGGTCAGAGCTGTAGAATTATTTCATGTGAGAGTTTCTGCATAAATAGAACTTTTATGACCATAAATCACTACTTTGAGGAAAATGACTCAAATTCTGTGTGCTATGCTTACTAATTAAAAAAAAAATTCTTTGAGAAATTAGGGGGATGGTTTCTTTCCATTATGAACATTATTATTTCCTGTTGAGAACTTAGTCTCTGTTTAGTTGAGAGCAAAGCAAAATTGAGTGCACTCTCAGTCTACAGTTTATACTGATTTACTGGGGTAGTGGCCTTCTAAACGGCCCCCGGAAGGGTTGAAAGCAATCTCTTGGAACCTTTATTCTCAGTCGTATAGGCCTGAGCAACTCTCTAAAGTAAACATGACTCATAAAAGAACCAACTGTTTTCTTTAGAAGAACATAGAGAGATCTGTATTATATGAGATTTGTGTGGACTTTGCTGATGACCAGAGCATTCTTTCTTAGTTTCAGAAGAGAACACCATGGAAAGAACATAAAAGTCAAAATTTTGTTTAATACATTGGGGTATTAAAAATCATTTCTTATATAGGACTTAGCTTTGGTGTGCACATTTTACAGAACAAATATAGTGATATTCAAAATATGATATTTGTGTCAACTTTTAAGCTTACAAAGTACTTCTATGAGTTAGTTTTTTTCACTTCATTTCCAAAACAGTTCTACACAGCCTTTTCAGTAGGTGTCCTATTTCTTATTCTGTTTGACACGCCACTCCCTGAGAACCATAGAGAATGAATAACCTTGTCAAATTATATAACTAGACAATGCTAAAAGCAGGATGAGACTCATTCTGATTAATGAATTCATTCAGCAAAGATTACTGAGCATCTAATACGCACAAAAGTTTGTGTGCAGTACTGAATTATGACTAAAAAAATCAGGCAGGTAGGCAGAAATGAAGGAGAGAAGGAAGAAAAAAGGAAAGAAGGAAAGATAACAGTAAGGAAGGAAAGAAGGCTGATCTATTGTTCAAACTATCTAAAGCTCTTAATTTATCTTCTTGAAAAATTACTCCACAGTTTGCACAGGGTACAGATAAAGGGGATTTACAGTTGCTCATTTGGGAAATAATATAATAATTAAAAATAATGTTACAAGAATAAATTATTTTGTGTACTCACAATTGTAAACCTACTTATGCCCTACCCTGTTTTTATCAGTCGATTCTTGCAAATAACCATTTATTCAACAACAGTTTTTCATTAATCAAAAATCAGTAGTCTTGAACTACTCTGGAATAGAGCAAATGGGGAAGGAAAGTCTTTAATGAAGGAGTGATGTTTGAGCTGAGATCTGGAGACTGAGAGGGAGATCACTAGGTGAAAACAGAGATGGGGAGAGAGTAAATATATTGAAGATTGGAGAACAAGCACGTGCAAAAGCTCAGAGTATATAAAGAGTCTGGTGTTTAAATGGCAATGAAAGCAGGCAATGTAGTTGAAGATCAGGAAATGTGGTTAAGGACCTCATTTTAAAAAAATGAGAAAAAACCGTGTTAAGGACCTTCACCTTGACCATAGGAGTAAGTGGTAACTATTGTTTAAATAGTGGAATTAAAGTATTGAGTTTGAATTCTTAAATGATTCCTTGTCCTGAAGACTGGAGAGGAGGATCAGTAAAAGTTAATATATACATATAATCTTTATAAAGCTACTTCATTAGTTCAGGCAAGAAACAATGGCTGTTCGGACTAGGATGTTTGTTGCTGAGAAAACTGAACAATTTTTTATGAGTATTTAATAGGCAAAACTATATTGGTAATGTTTTAGAAATGGAAAGTATAGGGAGAGAGTATTAGAAATGAGCAAGTCTAAGATTTCAATCATGTGTTATTGAATACATAGTTATGATCTTGATTGAAAGAGAAAATTCTGGAACAAGATCATTTTCTTTTTTTTTTATTCGTCGAATAAGGAGTGGAGCAATGAGTATGAGTTTTGTTTCACATATGTGTTCACTGCCTTTGAAGAATCGGTTTCATATTTTAGATATATGTATTTCATCCACAAAGATGAGTCCTCATGTGTGAGTCACTGTTGTGTTGATGATGACGGGAGTATTGGGCATGGGTGATATTCCCTGTGATAAAGCTAGGTTGAAGCTTTAATGTAAAACAATCAAATGAACTTGCCAAGAAAAATAAATAACAGTGGTTAGAGACACAGAAAAGAAAAAAGGGTTTGTAGTGTCTGAGAACATAAGAGCTTCATGAAAAAAGGTATGTTGTCAGCAGTGCAGCATTAAGGAGTGGTGAAAAAAGGACATTGGGATCAGTAGCTGGGAGGTCACTAAAGAGCTTAGAAAACTTTGTTTTAATGGAGTTACTGGGGAGTGAATAGAATGGAACAAGTCAAAGATGAGGAAGGAGATATAGGTGGCATATGAAATTATTTCCTTGTGATACTATTATTCTATACTCCCATGCCCCTCACTAAACATGGCCTCTGAATTTATGACTCACTTATTAGTTGGGATAAAAAAGGAGACTATGTCGATGTTAGAAAAAGAAAAAAAATTGGAGGAAATAAATAGTATTTACTATGTACTTATTAGTCCCACAGCATTATACCAACTCGGGAATTCCTATATTACATTGTCAATATGTTTCAATGTTAAGGTCTTTGTTCCTCCGTAGTAGCTTATTTAGCATCTGGCTGCAGTCTATTATGTGTAAGTTAACTTTCAAAATCCTTTATGCACTTCAAAATTAGTTCTGTAATTGTATTATCACTATGGAAGAATTGGCTACATTTCAGCATGAAATATAAATGGATTTGACTTTTCTTATTAATATTTGATGGTACATGGTTTAATATTGAATTGAAGCAGAAGTCTGAGGTGGTCATGAAAAGGGCAATTTATAAATGTGAATTTAACCAGGGTATGATAAAATAAATCTTAGTTTTAGTATTTCTGGGTAAGCGTGGCTTACTAGACTATCGACTTATAAGGCATATTCAATTAAAAGTAGAACATCTTCATTATTATGATGAAGAAATAATCAACATTTCCCTATTTAATAATATTCAAAACTGTGGCTCATGAGGAATCAGCAATATCCTACTTTTTTTTAAACATACCCTGTTTAATAGCCTCTGACTATTATCAATACAATTGAGAGATGCTGACATTTTTATTGGAATCCTTATTTCTTCCATATGGTATTGATTGGCTTTATCCACACCATAAATCTCAACATTGTCAAATGGACTTCTATTAGTTCCATTTACTCTGGTTGTCACGTATAGCAAAGAAATTCCACCTGATAGAAATTCTACCTGCTGTGGGAAAAAAAAAATGCCTAGCAATAAATTATCTTGCTTATTTAATGTGAAACCACAATACTCATATACTACTATATATTCATTGCACTTAATTTTTAGAAAACAGAACTTTAAAAGCACTTAATATCAAATAAAGCCATTTGTCCCTAACTAAACTTTAGGTTTATTGTAGAAACCCAAAACTATGGTTTTAAATAGGAAGAACAGTACCTGTATGCCATTTTAAAAAATGTATTGAGGTGATACTGGTTAGTAAGATTATATAGATTTCAAGTGTACATTTCTATGATAAGTGACCTGTATATTGTATTGTGTGCCCACCACCCAAAGTCAAATCACCTTTCATCTCTGTATACTTGCCCCCCTTTACCTGTTACCACCCCCACTCCCTTTCCATCTGGTAACCACCTGCAGTGTCATCCATGCCTCTGTATTCTTGTTTTTCTTATTTGTCCCTTTGTTGCTTTCAGTTTTATATCCCACACGTGAGTGAAATCATATGGTTCTTAACTTTTTCCTCTGACTTATTTCACTTAGCATGATATTCCCAAGGCCCATCCATGTTGTCACATGCAAACACACACACACAAAAGTCATTTAATTTGGTTTTGGAAGGCCTTGAGAATCATGCTATGCTTAATCACAGGCTTTGTCCTTATTTACTTCCTATGTCTGTCCATCAACAATTTAGAAGAAAAGATGCCTCATCCAACTAATGTTTTACAAATTGATTTTTTTTTTTAATTTTAATCTAATTTGTATTATGGAAGAAGCGAGACTTGTTACATAATTTCTGGCACCCACTGCAAAATGACAGTTCGGAAGCTCTCTTATTAATAATTGTGAAAAATGTCAAGGTGGCAGCAGCAGATCTTTAAACCAAGCACCCTTCTAAGTGTGAATTCTGTGTGCCTGCACAGGTTGCCAGTGAAGTCAGCCTGCCAGTAAGACATTTAAACAAGCCTGAGAAAACTAAACCATGATCTGAAAGTCCATTCCAAACAAAATCTCCTCTAAGACCCGTATTTTCAGGATCTATCGTCTGCTCCAAAGAAAATCAACAGTTCTTGTCTTTGCTATACTTTTCTGGATTTTAATATTTATACACTTTTCCTACATATCTATGACTTACATACATTTTCCCCCAATTGCTCCCCTTGGCATTGCACAGCAATAAAATGATCTATGGACCATCTGCTAGTGAAACTCCCACTATTTTCAGAGGATGTTTTGTAGCTCATCTTCAAGTAAAGCTCCCTTTGTGTAGTTTTATGGTCCTTAGTTTTCAAAATCAGGTAAGGTTTTCACAGTTATAATACAAACTGAAGGGCTCTCCCTCCTCTTAGGCATTGAAGCCTAGAGTTTCTCGAACTATCTTTCACGAGTATTTCATCCAGGCCCACGGCCCAAATCAGGTAGACGCTGGAAATTTAACACTGCACACTAATATGAAGTTTGAGCATAAAATTGAAGTGTTAAATGGAGTATAAAATTGAAGCAGCCTGTTTTCGAGCGTGAGCCTGCCTCGGGCTCCCCATGCTATCAGGAGGGCGCAGACTCTGGATACTCCTCAGGTTGACAGGAACTGCAGAATCCTGTCTGAGACGTTTTAAAGTGAGTAGAGAAAAGACCAGAATGAGGAACCATGAAAACATCAGAGCCCTCTATTTCAATAGTATTTGTAATTTGCCTTCTCAAGGTATTAAGAAATATTCTTGAAAAGTTTGCAAATATATTTCAAGTGAGAAATATTCAAATTAGAAATTCTCTTTGATTCTGGCTAAATATCTTAATATCCAGCTCTTTATTTATTGAAATAATGTTGTTGTTGATATGGGTAGGAATGATAACTGCTCCCATCAGGCTCATTCAAAATGTGTAAATAATAATCTTAAAGACAGTAAAATAATAGAGGAATAGGGTAATTATCAATTAACAAATTAAAAACATATACACTTTCTGGCTACAACAAAAACTTCTTTAGGTTTTTAATTTTTTAGTTTGCATGGTTATAATTTTCATGAAGAGATATTGTACTGCCCTAATAACAACAACAACAAATACATTCTGTTCCATTCCAGTGAAGCTGAAAAACTATATGCAGAAATAGGTATGCTTGTTAAAATAGGAAACGCTAGTTAAATACAATCTCAACAATATGTTAAGTGATCTACTTATATTCATTGACTGGATTGGCATATATTTTATGGTACATCTTTACTGTCTATTCAAACAAATGTCACAACAGTGTTTTTGAATTCTGAGTTAATGCTCTAAAAATTATATTCGAAATACGATCACTTCCAAGCTTAACTAGTCCTAATGGCTGTAATAATGAACTACAGGCATAAACAAATCTGAGACACTGGCAAAGAAGATCAGAAGAGACATATTTTGAGAAGATGTTTTCTCTGTGTAAAAAATGCTAATTTGTCCTCTAATGAACATTTTATTAGGTGAAATCTCATCACTTAGCGGCCTTGGAGACCGTGATAGCCTTCCTAATTAGTCTGTTAATGGCAGCAGCATAATGGAGATGGTGCGTGTAAGGCCCAAGCAAAGTCAGAAGACACTTACTGTGGTTTTTGAAGAGTGAAAAATAAAATCATCTCAGATATACCCTCTGACAAGTTCCACATTGCAACACATCTTGAACATTTTTTTAAAAATCTAGGATCATTAGATGTTTTTAGTCGTCTGTCTCTGTACAAGCTTTTTATGCTTCCAGAAAAGCAGGTTGAATTATCACAGTGGTACACGGGTTCTTTTTTCTACTTCTTCACAGGGGATTTCACAGGATCCCCTCTGTGAGATATTTCCAAATAAATAGATACCAAGTAAGAAAGATGTGTGTAAGTATTTACTAGAATTTATGGTGTACCTAATACATAAAATGCCTGACTTGCCCAAACTGAAAACTGGGCGTAGAGATCTGCATATCAGAAGAGTTTCTATTTTTTTAAAAATAACACTACAAGGTTATTTTTAAAAGGAATTTTTTAATGCAGTTAGTATCTTATACTAACAGATCATAATCTACCTGAAAAGAAAAAAAAAAGACCAAGTTGCAAAGGAACAGATATTGAAGTTTTGGGATTTCTTGGTTATTACGGTCAACCTGAAATCAAGACAATGTCTGTCAAGTAAAGTAGAAAAAAATCAAATAAGTATATCAGGAAAAAATATATTAGCAGCTATATGACATATTAGTTACTGTGAATGATCCTGCAAACTAAAAAAGAAAAAAAAATCTGAATGAAATGCTTTAAAAACATATCTATTTAAGCCAACTCATGGGCTAACATAAAATGGAATCAGCCCTGTAAGTAAGGCGGAGGGAGGGACATTCAAGGCAGCTGTAAAGTTGGCTTTCTTTTTTTAAAGATTTATTTATGTATTTATTTTTAGAGAGAGGGGAAGGGAGGGAGACAGAGAGGGAGAGAAACAGCAGTGTATGGTTGCTCCTCACATGGCCCTCACTGGGGACCTGGCCTGCAACCCAGGCATGTGCCCTGACTGGGAATCGAACCGGGACCCTCTGGTTCCCAGCCCGAGCTCAATCCACTGAGCTACACCAGCCAGGGCTAAAGTTGGCTTTTTTACTGAAGGCTTCTCCCAGACCCTCACATCTGGAACCTCTGTTTTGAAGGCCATGGGAACATTGGAAGTGAGAATTTAGCCCAGGGCCCTGTCAATCTGAGGAATTGATAGGAAGCACATGAATAAAATTGGGGAACCAAACAGTTATCCACTCAAAAGTGTAAAAGAAATGCACCCCTGCCCTGGCTGGTGTAGCTCAGTGGATTGAGCACGGGCTGGGAACCAGAGGGTCCCGGTTCGATTCCCAGTCAGGGCACATGCCTGGGTTGCAGGCCGGGTCCCCAGTGGGGACCATGTGAGAGGCAACCATACATTGCTGTTTTTCTCCCTCTCTGTCTCCCTCCCATCCCCTCTCTCTAAAAGTAAAAAAATAAAATCTTAAAAAAAAAAAGAGAAATGCACCCCTTTTTATAGAAACAGAGAAATGTGACGCTAGTCTTGACAGCAGTGTATGGTGGAGGACAAAGGAGTTTACCCTGAAATTTCAGAATTACAAGGTAGCTCACAAGCACACTCAAATTATATTCTGTGGTCTGAAAAAAATCCAAATATGCGTACAATTTCACACGTATGCTAGTTAATGATGGTCTTATTTGTCTGATAGAGATAAATTAAAATTATCTTTGGATAAATTAAATTTTATTCCAGGATTGAAATTTTCGTACAACTGAAACAGAGTAATTTATAGTGAAACCATACAAAATTAGAAAGAAAATAGAGAGAAATAATAGATGTAACAAAAAAGACTCATAAGATTAATTATAAAATGTGGACACAAAACAGAATAAAACATAAAATGGCAATGATGAATTTCAAAATATGAATAAGAAGTTAGCAAAAATTAGTAGAGAATAAGATAGTATGATAAAACAGATTAAAATAGCTTCTTAAAATTATAAAATAATAACTAAAATACAAAGTTTAGGGGACGCATTAAATAGAGCCAGAGACTTGTAAAAGAATGTATTTTTAAATCTTTTTTTTTATCATTATGCTGTATCATTTTGGGGAAATATAAACTATCTCCTTATAAAAATTATGGAAGAGAGATCAAGGAAGTCATTGTATCCAAGAGAGTTTCTATAGAAACAGAAAATGGGGAATAGGCAATATGAAAGTATCAAATAATTTTGTCTGAATAGTTACAAGTATTTAGATCTACCCAACAAATCATGCAAATTTGTAAAACTTGTATAACAATTCTGGATTTGTCTGAATATAATAAATTATTAATTTAACATAGTCTCAAAAATATAAAACAAAAACTTACAAACGACAAGAAAACATTTGTGAGAAAGTTTTTGCTTATGATTTTTCCAAAAGTTGTCAAGTTATGCATTTAGGAAATACTCGCCACTGCTGGACTGTGAGACTGCACTCCACTGACCTCCGAAGATTGACATTATACTGACTTCACATTCCAAATGCATCGTTACATTAAATTTTTAAAGTATATTAAATTATTTGTTTTATAACTAATATAATTTATTAGGTTACTGAATGCAAAACCAACTAATGAAACACATGTTTTACCAGTTACAGTGAGAATTTATACTTCAATAAGAAGGCACCTTTTAATATAGCACAAATACTAAGATGTGCCTAGGAATAAATATCACTTATGGAAAGAATGTAAACCTTTATTTAAAATACTGAGGAATATAGCCCGGCTGGTGTAGCTCACTGGATTGAGGGCGGGCTGGGAACCAGTGTCCTGGTTCGATACCCAGTCGGGGCACATGCCTGGGTTGCAGGCCAGGTCCCCATGAGGGCCATGTGAGAGGCAACCATACATTGCTGTTTCTCTCCTCCCTTCTCCTCTCTCTGAAAATAAATAAATAAAATCTTAAAAAAATAAATAAAATACTGAGGAACATATAAATATTTATAACTATACAGGGTGGCATAAATATAGACTTGCTGTTGTGAGTACATGCAACATAGTTTATTGTATTATTATTTATTATTTACTGTATTGTTTTCCATATGAAGAACTGTAAATCTACTTTTGCCCCACCCTGTATACCTGATTTGGGGGTAGAAATAAAGAATCAATATTACACAGTTATCAACTGTCCCCTTAAATTGGTTAAGAAATTCTGTGCAATTCCAGTCTATTACATCCCAAGAGACTTTTCATCAATATTAACAGGCTGATTCTAAAATGTTTAGAGAAATTCAGAAAGCAAAATAAATACTCTTCTAAAAAACACACACAAAAAAGGGAGATACCCTACTAAATCTCAAGACTTATTATAAAGCAATAGTAATTATATCTAAGTGGAATCATATGTATAAATGAAAAGTTTAAGGAAAAGAATAGAATGCTTAGAAACTAGCGTGCTAGAGAAAAAATGTGTTATTTCCTCTTGAGTTAAATATATGGGCAAAGTGTAGGAAAGGTATTCTCTCTACTTAGTTTTAATGACACAAAACCCACTCTTTAGGTAGTCTCAAGCTTTCTGCCAATTTCAAATGTTGCAAACATCTGCAGTATATATTTTTGGATTCTATCGGGATCTTTAAAATCACTATTTGCAAGGGGACCTGTTTCAGATGTGTTAGGCAAATTGTGATTTCAACACCTGCTAAGAGCAAGTTATGGCTCCATAGACATACTAAGTAGAATAGATGTTTTAGAAGTTTTCTGTCAAAAGGAGGAAGCCCTTAGATAATTATTTTCATATAACTCAGAGATACCATCTGAATATGGATATATATATATGCATATTATATATTAACTTTACATGGATATCTGTGCATATGTATTAACATTTGCACATATCTAATTCATTATTGAGCCTAGATTCCTATACTTTCCAAATTCAAGTTGATTGTGAATTTTCTAAAACGACAATAGGTGTATATGTCTATTTAATAACATTTTATTTTCATTCTTATTTTTTCTCTATATAAGAGAACACACTCTTCTCTTCAGAATAGTAAGTTAAATTGTCCACATCTCTGTATAAATGAAAATTGGGTGACTGGAGTACAAGAAAATTTCTAAACAGAAGCCTACATTTGCATAGTGAGTAAGTACATTTCCCAGTCAGTGATAATGACTTAGTGGATTTGAAATAAGTTTGTAAACGGTTGTTCTATTACAGTTCCTTGCCGCTCCCATACCACCAACCTGCTCCCACAGTCTATCCCCACCCTGTTGCCCCTGCCCATGGGTCATTTATACTCGCTCTTTAACTAGAGCCTTCCCTTTCATTCCTCCCTGTTTCCCTCCTACTCTAGTTCCCTCTGGTTGCTGTCCGTTTTGTTTCTTGTTTCCACGCCCCTGGTTCTATTTTGCCTCTTTGTTTGTTTTGTTCATTAGGTTCCAGTTAAAGATGAGATCATATGGTGTTTGTCTTTCACCACCTGGCTTATTACATTTGGAATAATGCTCTCCAGATCCATCCATGCTGTTGCAAAGGGTAGGAGCTCCTTCCCTCTTTCTGCTGCGTAGCATTCCATCGTGTAAATGTACCATCATTTTTGATCTGTTCATTTACTGATGGGCACTTAGGCTGTTTCCAGCACTTGACTATTGTAAATAACGCTGCTATGAACATAGGGGTGCATGGGTTCTTTTGAATTGCTGTTTCAGGAATCTTAGGGTATAATCCCAGTAGTAGAATCACTGGGTCAAAAGGCAGGTCCATTTTTAGTTTTCTGAGGAAATTCCATACTGTTTTCCACAGTGGCTGCACCAGTCTGCATTCCCACCAACAGTTCAATAGGCTTCCTTTTTCTCCTCAACTGTGTCAGCACTTGTTGTTTGTTGATTTATTTATGATGGCCATTCTGACCAGTGTGAGGTGATGTCTCATTGTGGTTTTAATTGGCATGTCTCTGATGGCTAGTGATATTGAGGGTCCTTTCATATGCCTATGGGCCCTCTATATGTCTTCCTTGGAGAAGTGTCTGCTCAAGGGCCTTTGCCCATTTTTAATTGGATTGTTTGTCTTACTGGTATTGAGCCATATGAGTTCTTTATATATTTTGGATATCAAATCATTGTCTGAGGTATCATTGGTAAATATATTTTCCCATGAAGTTGGTTCACTTTTCATTTTGATCATATTTGCCTTAGCCGTGCAGAAGCTTTTTAATTTGATATAGTCACATTTGTTTATTCTTTTCTTTATTTACCTTGACCTAGAGGATGTATCTATGAAAATATTGCTGTATGGGATATCTGAAATTGTACTGCCTATGTTTTTCTCTAGGACTTTTATGGTGCCCCGGCTTATATTTAAGTCTTTTATCTATTTTGAGTTTATTTTGGTATATGGTACATGTTAAAATAATTTTTCTTTTTACATACACCCCTTCTAGTTTTGGATTTTGTCATTATTCTTCAATCTATTCAGTCTCACACCTTTATGGCTAGATTGACAATGGCTTTTTTTATTACTTCCTGGGTTAAGACATTTGCCAAATTGAATAGAACCACTATTAATCATAAATGGCCTCTGTCTGACACGGTCTAGTTCAGGAGCTTTTTATTTACTCACCCTCTTTTTAGTAGTGCAGCATAATGTTGTAATAGAAATGATGCTTTTTTTGGGGAGGGGCAATGGTGTAGCTCCAGATGTAAACATAAATAAATTTATTGATGAATTTTAGCATAGTTTTCCCAACTGGAAAATTAGAGTAATAAAACTACTCTAGACTGAAATGAACTTATAAAATATACTTTGTCTGCAAAATATCTGGAACATTACATTTTTCCATTCAAATTAGTGTTACCAATCACTGTGTAAGACTTTCTGCTTAGGCCTTTAAAATTTTAACATTTATTTATTGATTTGAGAGAGAGAGAGGAAGGGAGAGAGTGCAGGAAACACTGATTTGTTGATGAGTTGTTCCAACTATTTATACATCCATTGGTTGCTTCTGGTGTGTGCCCTGACCAAGGATCAAACCTGCAACTTTGGGGCGTTGGGATGATGCTCTAACCAACTGAGCCACATAGCCAGGGCTCTGCTTAGGTCTTTAAAAATAAATAAACATTATTTCTGTTTTATTGTTCTCAATTTCATAGTCTATTATGGGAGACAGACATACAACAGATAATTTTAATAAGATTTTGTTAAGAACCATGGTAAAGATATGATTGGACCATTTTAGAAGTTAGAGGACTAATAACTCAACTTAATATTTCAAAATGTTCTGTGTTAGCCTGATCACTGATCATGGTGAGGAGGAATTGCTGGTAGGAAAGTCTATCAAGTGAAGTGGTAGGGAAAGTATGAAACTATTTTTCTCTTAATGTCCTTGTCCTCCCAAACTCATCTGCCTTCTGATTCTTAGTTTGAATTCTTGTTTAAAAATAATGTATCAATAGCCCTGGCTGGTGTGCCTCAGTGAATTAAGCACTGGACACAATGGGTGAAGCAATGGGTTACCGGTTTGATTCCCAGTCAGGGCACATGCCTGGGTTCTGGGCCAGGTCCCCGGTAGGGGGTGCACAAGAGGCAACCACACAGTGATGGTTTTCTCCCTCTTTTTCTCCCTCCCTTCCCCTCTTTCTAAAAATAAATAAATAAATTCTTCAAAAAATAAAGCATAAATAGAAGCATTCAATCTCTGAGCTATGAATGAGTTAACATGAAAGGCACACTAGTATGTTTAAAATATTCGTTTCAACTTAACCATATTCAGAGAGAATTATCCCTGAGTGGTTTTGCTTTCACCCATTGTGGTTCTTCTTTTAACTGACAGACTGGGAGATTTTTTTTAAAAATTCATTTAATTGGTCCTCTAACTGGCATGAGTTTCACATTAAGTATTAATTTCTCTACTATTCTTTTTTTTTATTGTTGTTCAAGTACAGTTGTCTCCCTTTTCACCCCCCACACCTCCCCACCTCACCCATCCCCACCTCCCACCCTTAAAACCACCCCCTTTGGCTTTGTCCATGTGTCCTTCATACATGTTCCTTGATGGTTCCCCCCTATTATCCCTATCATCCCTCTCCTCCCTCCCCTCTGGTTACTGTCAGATTGTTCTTTATTTCAATGTCTCTGGTTATATTTTGCTTGCTTGTTTGTTGATTAATTTCTCTACTATTCTTAAATGATACTATTGCTGTTAGTGGCACTGTTTCTAAGATTTCATGAGTTATACAGAGTAGAATTGATTCCACATATCACCCCTACAAGAGCTCTTGTGGCAATAATAAGGTCTTATTGGTGTTTTCTCTTAGAATTTTTTAAATATAAGATACTTAGTTTATATTTGCAAAATTACTGAATAAAAAGTGCAAAATTATATCTCTGTGGAACAGATATTTCATGGGATTACAAAAAAGTATTATTGAGGAGTGGGAGAAGGCAAGAGCATTCGAGTTTTCGATGAACTGTGCCTAACCGAAGAACTTAGAGACCAGCAGTCAAAATAAAGAGACATATTTCCATAGTGCGTAGAAAATGCTTATGCTGGTGAGCGCAGGGGGTGATAACTACTTCTACCTGTATGATCCTGCCAGTCCAAACGACCTATTTTCTTTGCACCTGTGCCCATTTTCACTTGAAATTTCCTGGAGTTACAGTATAAAATGCAAATTGTGTGGTTCATTAGGCTTCCTTTTAATTAAATGTGAAAATACCTAACAGCAAAATGGAAAAATTATTCTAAAATGCCTTTGCAATGCTTATTCTTGTTTATTACTCATAGTCCTTTTCTGTTTACAATGTAAGAACACATTCCTCTGCTTAGAAAGGAAAAGTGACCTTCTAAATTCATGTACCATTTGTCAGCTATCACAAAATAATCTTTTTTTCTTTCTACCATGGCCAAAATCATTGATTTAATTCATGAAGATATGTGAAAATTTAATTGGGAAAATTATTTTTAAAATATTTTCTTTGATATATATTTTTACTATTTCTCTACTTTTCCTTCTTCCCACATTAGAATGGAAAAAATGAATTCCTGATGAGTAGGCACTATGAAAAAGTTTGCTACAGTGATGAATCTTGGTCTATTTCCAGAGACACCAACTCGAATCTGCAAATCGTATTTGAAATGTGTCTTAGATTTAATTTCAGTGACTTGCAAATTGAGAATCTTGAGGACATTAAGGAAAAAAAAAACTTCTTACTTTCATTTAGTGTTTTCATAAAATTTATGTTCTATGTTTACCTTAGAAAAGCAGTATTCAAATACATTTTCACTGTAAAATGGTCAAGAAATGTAGAAATACATACAGCAAAAGATAAAAATCCTTTTTATCATGTCCCTTATGAAGACGTATTTCCTTGGAAGTAACCATTATTAACAATTTTATAATAATTTGAACATTTTTCCTCTACATTTAAAAAGTTAAATGGAATAGTTATGTTAGCATATTCTGTGAGAATGCATTCTTTCATTTTGTTTGTTTCAGTTAAACACACGTTTAAGTGTATGGAAGCTATGAAGTCAAGTACATTTCTTCTTGCAAGTCACAATCACAAAAAATTTGAAAACACTAATCCCGTGTTCTCATGTTACCAATACAGAAACTATGCACAAGGAGGCAAAGCAAGTTGCCTAAGCTCACACAGCTGGTCGGTGGCAGTGCCCAGGCAAGAACTCAGGTTTCTCCTGGTCCATTGCAGTGCTCTGCTCACTACAGCCTACAGTTCTCTGGTTCTGAACCCAGAAAACACCCCTGGGATGGAACTGGCTAGAGAGCTCAGTGAGTCCCCAATCCCACCAGAACTCCCCAGCCAGGAGTAGACATTCATCTGCTGACCCCAGGGTGGATGCAGTTGGCAGGGATATCAACAGACAAGGGCTGGAACCTTTGGTTAAGTTAGTTTTGCACATTCAGCCAAGACTGACCTTGATATTCATCTCAAAACTTTTTAAGCAATCTCTAAATTAGTGCAAAAGCAGTAACAGATGTCACTTTAAGATGGATGTGAGGGCTAAGATGTTCTGTAGCAAGTCAGAAGCACTGGTTTCTCTCTCCAGGAATGTGGGCCAGCAGAGCAGCATTCTGCAAATGAGATTCCAGGCCATGGGCTGGGTCACTGCCTGCCCATTCAGACTGCAATTACAGTCACTCTTAGAGAACAAGAGTACCCTCATCTCTGGGGTGTGCCACCTGCCTTTCACTGTGGCCCCTAGGGTGATCAACACTGTGGTCAGAGGGGAGTGAGGGTGTGGTGAGTGTCAGAAACTAATCAGCCTCATCATTTTACAAGCGGGAAAACCAAGGGTCAGACAGGCCCAGAGACTTGAGCAAGGTCGCAGAGCTAGCTGGATGGAGAGCCACATGTGACTCACCCCCAGAGCTCCTGATTCCCAGTCTCCCACTCTCAAATCCACACACAAAGCACCTGGACATCTTGTTAAAATGTAGGTTCAATAGGAGTGGAGAAAGGCCTGACATTCTGCATTCCTAAGAAATTTCCAGGTGTTGCCTATGCTGCTGGTCTATGGACTGCACATTGAGCAACAAAGTTCTAGACAAGGCTGACTAAAAGGTTCAAACGATCCTTACATTTCCCCTTTGATGATATCAGGCTTAAATTCTCTACTTCAACCCACCAAATCCTTTAAGACTGGCACACGTGTAAAACAATGCATATTATTATTATTTTAACATTCATCAACTACTTATGTACCTGAATTATTCCAAATGCTTACATGTATTATCATATTTAATCCTCAGACTCTGAGATGGATTCTATTATCATCCTAATTTTACAGAAAAGGAAGCTGAGACTCAGAGAGGTTAAGCAACTTGTTTAAAATGTTGCAATTCTAATCCCCGGATTTATATGTTGTTTTGGTTGTATTTATCTAAATAAGAAGGCAGGAAATCATAAGCATTCTGCAAATTGCATTGTTTGATTTATCTGGAATAGGAAAAATACTTCTGTGAATAAACATTCAAAGTGACATCAATAGAGATCATTTTATTGTAGGAAAACCCAGACAACACTCCTTTTTACCTTATTTGAAAAACCTCCCCACCACATTTCCTACTATAAATTTTGTGTAGTGTGAAAAAAAGAGTTGATGAAAAGGAAACACTTACTTCTATGATATCCTCCTTGAGGAACAAAAAGTGACTATTCCTATTTTCACTAATAAACACTACTCTTAAATACCTAAACTAATTAAACTCATAATTCAGTTAGCACACCAATTAACACAATGCAATTAACTGAAATTGTAGTGCTATTCATTCAGGTAAATACTTGTACTAGGTCCAAGGGGAAATAATACATTCACCAAATGTATGCTGTCGGTTTCATTTGGTATCATCTGTAACAGAAACAACTACTGTGTTGAATTTAGAATTTAGTTATTTTGATTGATAGATAATGTTTTTAAATAAAGTTATGGACAAACCCCTTTCATTCTAGGACATATTTCTCTTGACTTTAATCCATTATCCAATTACTCTTCAAATAATTGGGAGCCAGAAATTGCTTTGAGAATGTTACTTTCATTATGTCATTTGATTCTCATTTTACCTTGTCTTACAAGTATCGGTTGTCCCAATTCACAAAGAGGAAATCTGTCTAAATACATGACTGGGAAGTGAGAGAGGTTTTATCCCTCTTTAAGCCAGGTTTCTGACTCCAAAATCTAGGAAGCGTCAGCTTGCTTCCTGTGTCCTTGCCTCCACTCAGCTGAAGTCTGGCAAATACCTTCTGAAGTTAAAATTTTAATTCATTCATAATCCTTCGAGTTTTCACAATAAGTCTGGTAAAGTTCTAATTGCTAATATTAAGGCAGTGTACAAAACTAAAATCCTGTTTCAAATGCAAAAAACAAAGCGAATAAAAACCTTCTAGATCAATAGAAAGATATCCTTTGTATGGTTTGTTGTTTACCTACCTGCTTGGCCAAGCTGAGTCCATCTGTCAGATTGTGGAGACTTGATAGAGTGTGTGTTTTAGTTCTGAGTCCCCACTGTCTGACTCAGGATTATTTCTTTAATGAATCAGTATATGAAGTAGACACCTAGATATACAATATAGTTCTTAAAAGGGCAATAACTGATGTCATATTGCCTAAGTTGAATCCTGGAAAATGGCTTACTATTTTTTTCTTTCAAGTATTGCATTTTCTCTATGCTTTAATATGATCATTTGTAAAATGGTGTAAGAATGTGGTGAAAATATAGGCTTTAATAATGCATCAGTGAATCAGCACATTGGAAGTCCTTAGAGTTTTTGGTGCAGACTAAGTTCTTAGTTAATGGTAGACTGTAGGCATCTAGTCACCTAGAAGTCACACTCAGCTGTAGCATGGTGCAGAGAACACTGGACTTGAAGTCAGAAATGAGACTGTAAGTTACCAATTGTATGACTTTAGTCATGGCTTTTAACTTTTCCAAACCTAGGGTTTTATAGTGACAAAATTATAAAAATTGACATCTACTGTTGAGAAAATTTTTATTGTGGGGATTAAGAGCAAAATGAATCATTCATTTATGTATTCATTCAAGAATTATTTATCATATAGCAAATATGATAAGTGATAGTTGCTTTCTTATGTATTGGGAGTATAAAGGATGTAACCATGCACTTAGGATATTTACAATGGAAACTTATTTATTTTTATGAATGCTTTCTCCTTTATTCAGTTTGCTTTTGATGTATCAGGTCTGGATGGGATGAAATATTTAAGGAGTAACCTGTACAGCCACAAAATAGAATGAGGTAGTTCATATGTAGCTACATCAGGTGGGAATTAATTTTTTTTAGTCTTTTAGCAGAAGTATGAAGATTTCTTCTTTCTAGAAGCCTAAGGAATTGTTTGTTTTAAAATTTGGGCTTTTACATAAACTTTGTCTTTCAGACCACTTCAAATCATTTCAATGACACATCTAAGTATTCATGTTTAGAGGTAAATATATGTATGACATATAATATCTCCCAACAGTGATATTAAATTTGTAGGGGAGGCTCTGCAGACACTAGAAGTAGTAAGTATTTGTTTTTGACTTTCTGCAGATCAAATTTTCTTTTGTTGCTAATGCAACAAAAAGTGACTTAATGAGTGACTTCTCATTACATGCTAGATAAAGGAATCTACAATTCGATAGATAAAGGAATCTAGCATGTAGTGAGATAAAACATGCATGCTTTTTGGATATCATTCTAGAATTTAATTTGTAGTATTCTTATTATATTGTATTGGTTACGCTATTACAATTGTCCACATTTTTCCTTTGCCACCCTCCACTGAGCCCCCCACCCCAGTCCCCTTCAGGCAATCCCTACACAATTGTTCATGTTGATGTCTCATTGTATAAGTTCTTTGGCTACTCCATTTCCTATACTGTACTTTACATCCCCATGGCTATTCTGTAACTACCTATTTGTACTTCTTAAGCCCCTCACCTCTTCACCCATTGCCCTACACCTCAATCCTCCAATCTCGCAACCATTAAAATGCTTTCCATATCCATGATTCTGTCTCTGTTATTCTTGTTTGTTTATTTTGTTTTTTAGATTCAATTTTTGACAAGTATGTATTTATTGTCATTTAATTTTTCATAGTTTTGATTTTCTTTTCTTAAATAAGTCCCTTTAACATTTCATATAATAACGGTTTGATGATGATGAACTCCTTTAGTTTTTTCATGTCTAGGAAGCTCTTTATCTGCCCATCCATTCTAAATGATGTCTTTGCTGTGTAGAGAAGACTTGGCTGTAGCTCCCTACTTTTCACGACTTCAAATACTTCTTGCCAGTCCCTTCTAGCCCACAAAGTTTCTTTTGAGAAATCAGCTGACAGTCTTATAGGAACTCCCCTATAGGTAAATGCTTTTCTCTTGCTGCTATTGAGATCCTCTTTTTAGCTTTAACCTTTAGCATTTTAATTATAATGTACCTTGGAGTGGGCCTCTTTGCATCCATCTTATTTGGGACACTCTGTGCTTGCATGTCTATTTCTTCACCAAATTAAGGAAGTTTTCTTTAATTGTTTTTTTTTTTCAGATAGATTTTCAATTTATTGCTCTTTCTCTTCTCCTTCTGGCACCCCTATGATGTAAATGTTGGATTGCTTGAAGTTGTCCCAGAGGTTGCTTATACTATAAAAAATTTTATAATCCATATCAGATTTGATTTTTCAAGGACAGAGTTTTAAAACTTGCTAAAATTTTGAAATTGTGCATGGCCATTCAGAAAACTTCTAGGAATAATGATCTCTTAAGATCATAAACCTTATTGTCCCGTTTCTTCCAAACATAGCTAAGTATCTGTGGATATATTTGTACTCTAGTGTTACAGATGAATATGCAATCATTTTAATAGTGGCTTCCTGCAGATACAATGAACAAATGCATACTAAAACATAGATGTAACATACTAATTTTAGCAGTGCCAGTAGCAGCAATCCAGCTGGGACATCAAATATTTTCATAACAGATGAGCATTTTAACATCCTAGGAACAATAGTGGAAGGATGCTCAAACAGGCAGCCATGCAGGCTGTGCCCAGACTTCTTATGCCTTCGCATCCTCACGTCCACAACTTCACTCCTCAGTAGGATGCCATATTGAGAAAAGTTTAGCTTAAAATTCTAGAATCATTATGAAGGATTGAAAGAAGACATTTTGATTCACAGTGATTACATTTCATGTGTCATAATCATGAATTTGGCAAGTCCTTTTGGGGGCATATGTTGATTTAACTGGGCAGCCTCATGCTGCTTAATTAAACCCTGAGGAATTCTGATTAGTTGCATGGAAAGAACAGCATAGCCAGGTATACTATTTTACTATTCTTTTTCCTATTTCTTTAACCACCTAAAAATTTCATCTGTAGTGATAGTGTTTGTGGACCATCGGGTTAACCCACAGGCATCGCTATTCAAAAGGAGAGTGGCTATCAAGCCCAGAGGATTTTCCCAGGATTCTGTTCATTAGACAGGACACAGTATGCAGGTCAGTTACACATGTGGATTTGAACCCAAAATTTTTATAGAGATCAAAGCATAGGCATTAGTCTTTCTACACTTCACACTGCATTTTGAGACTTAAAACCCGGTACTTAAAAAGATTTTGCTTATCTGCCCTTTCGGTAACATTTTAAAAGCCCTACAGGTAGAATGGGCCTGAGTTAACTTGTTAAATGCAAATATGGCATATGTCATTTGTATTTAAATGAGTTTAACATACTGCAATATTACCTAGAGGTTTGCTTTCCAAATGAGTATGAAGAATGTTTTAATGAAGTCAGCTGCAAGTAAAAGGTAATCTTTTTTTAAAGAGACTGTATAAATTGGTTTAATGCATTAAACTTCATGGAAACATTGATTTTAAAAAAAGAAAAGTGAAATTTTATGTGTTTATCCAATTTATTAATGTGTTAAAATTGTCCTATTTCAATCAATTTTTTTTCAATTTGATTTCTCCTCCAAAATAATGTGAAAATAATTTGTATGTTCAATTGGCAATTCCGTCTTTGCTTATGAGCATTACTGTCTCCTTTTTCTGGCCCCTCTCCTCCTGCCTGTTTGTTTCATTCTCTTTGGCCTTTGCATACATAGTGAGAAAGTGGAAGTATTCAGATTGGAACTACTTCCTTTTACCACTATGGAAACAAAGTATCTCCGAATGTCTATCCTGTCACTATTCTCTGGCTTCTTTTCAGATACAGTGGAGGAATATCACGCACCATCGTTACTCCTTTTGTTCATTGGATCCCATAGTGTCCTACTCATATATGTTCACCTGCTAAGATTCTTAGCTTTCTAGCCCCATCCAGTACTCTTTATTGGATTATTTGCTTTGTGCTAAAAACAAGTATACTATTAACCATCTTTTAAAATTCTATTATACCCCTCTTTAGTTCTTAGGCTTTTCCTTTCCTCTTCCTAGAAACTTAAAATAATATGGGTATTTGCTGTCTCTGTGTCCTCAACTCTTCTATCCTTAATTTGCTCCAAGCAGTAAGTATTCCACCACCTGACTGCTATTAAGGTTGAATAAGCCCCTGATCTTTCCAAATCAAATGATTGCTTAAGAGTCACCATCTAAAATCTGGCCATTTTGAAGCATGGTTGATTATTCCCCATGCTTTGAAATACTTTTCTTTATTTAGCTTCTGATACAGCTTTGAAGTTTCCTTTCCTTTCCCTCCTCTGAGACCCAGGATTCAATACTTGACCTTTCTTTTTTCTATTTATAATTTCTTGCTATGATACATATTATTATCCTATGTATTAAAAAGCTTATACATGTTTATTACCTCTGTGTTCACGTTTCAAAGACTAATAGGTCTCCTGAGGTTCAGATCATATGTTGAACTTCTTGTTTAATATATCCTGTTGAGTATTCAATAGTTATATCAAACTTAATTTGTATTATTATGCTAGCTTGCCCCTTTCTGCCCAAACCAAGCCTCATCTTCGAATTGAACTAATTGCTGTATCATTCACCCATTGTTTATAGCACAACCAAGGACTTAGAAATCATCTTTAATTGTGTTTGTTTCAATCCCTACATTCTATTTTTCTACCAGTCCCATATTGGATCAACCTCCTGAAGATATCCTGACTGTATCCGTTCTTTTTTCTTATAAGTCATAGGACTTTAATTAGAGCCATTGCATGCTATTGTACATATTATACATAGCAGTCTTTTTTGTGTGAGAAAAATAACATGACACATTTTATTACTAGTTGAAATCCTGATATCCATGAACCCAGACAACAGAATTATCAGTTTGTAATACATTTGTTCCTTGAATTCACTTTTCCCTTATTTTATTTATTTTTATGTAAATATAGTTGGTATACAATATTATATTAGTTATATTAGTTTCAGGTATATAATATAGTGATTTGACACTTTTACACCTTACAATATGATCATCCTACTAATTCAAGTATTTACCTATCACTGTGAAAATTTATCATAATATTATTGACTATATTCCTCTTCATCATTTACCCAGCCCCTCACCCCCTACCCCTCTGGCAACCATCCCTTTGGTCTCGGTTTCTATGAGTCTGTTTTTTTGGGGGGGAGGGGTTAATTTCACATATAAGTAAAAGCATGTGGTATTTGTCTTTCTCTGACTTATTTCACTTAGCATAATACCCTTTAGGTTCATCTGTGCTGTTGCAAATGACAAGATTTTGTTCATTTTTTATTGAATGTGATGTTCTGTTGTATATGTGTACTTCTATCAATGGACGCCTAGGTTGCTTTCACATCTTGGTTATTGTAAATAATGTTTCAGTGGCCCGGCTGGTGTAGCTCAGAGGATTGAGCACGGGCTAGGAACCAGAGGGTCCCGGTTCGATTCCCAGTCGGGGCACATGCCTGGGTTGCGGGCCAGGTCCCCAGTGAGGACCATGTGAGAAGCAACCATACATTGCTCTTTCTCCCTCCCTTCTCTCTCTGAAAATAAATAAATTTTTTTTTAAAAATTAAAAAAAAAAAAATAAAAATAATGTTTCAGTAAACATTATATAGGGCTGCATCTTATAGGGGTGCACATATTTTTTCAAATTCGTGTTTTTCAGTTTGGGGGGGGGGGTAAATGCCCAGAAGCGGAATTACTAGGTTGTATGGTAGTTATACTTTTTAGTTTTTTTTTAGGTATTTTCATACCATTTTACATTGTAGCTGCACCAATTTCCAGTCCCATAAGCAGTACAAAATCCTGCATTCCTCAAAAAAAAAAAAAAAAAAAAAATTTCTGCCTGTACACATCTTAAAGATTAAATATTCCAAATTGAGTGTAAAGAATCTCTATACTCTTCCAACCTTTATTGCCATCAAGAACTTTCACTCGTCCTTTTTAATTAAGACTCAGCTATCTTGTTTGTATTAATGCTCATCTAATTCTAACTCTCCATAAACTCATACCTGGATCATTTAAGAACAAATTAATTTCCTATCAGTAACCTCTTTCTTCCTAAATGACATTTAGAAGCAAATACAATTTTTTTAATACTGTAATTATACCTATCCTTCTTAATGACCTATTGCAAGTTTCAGCTGCAAGAAGATTAAATACAAGCTATTCTATCTTCAGTTATTCCAGAATCTGGGCATATTTTACCTATCCAAACTTAACTGCTAATTTCTGCAACATTGCAGGTAACATGATAAATTGGGAGGCTTCAAGCTATATACCTAAATTATTGTAGTCAATTTCCATGACATGAGGTGTGAATTAGGCTAAACTATTTCTAAATAAACTTGATTTGAGATTTTAATTATTCATAGTTTTCTTTGATATAGCAAGGTTAAGATTTATTTCTATCATGTAGATTTTGGGGGGAACAATTCTAATAATATTTCAATTATCACAAACTCCACAAAATTTTCCCTATTTATGAAAAGGCACAGAACCTATTTATCTTTATAATGTATTATGGCATTACAATTATTTCCTCACATGGTTTCATTTTCTCTCTGTAATATTAAGTTTCTCCAAAATGTTGTAGGTCCCTTGAGAACAGAGAACTTGCTTTATACTTCTCTTTCATGCTAGTGTTGACCAAGTAGCAGAAGATTATAATCCTCTGTTCGATTGAACTGAATTTGCTTTGCCTTAAATCTCTTACTCACCATTCCACTGACAGCTTGCTACTAGATGAGACACCGTGCCCTTATTACAAATGTTTTTAAATGGAGCCGTGGATCAGGGCTTCCAGATGCTGCTTTAATTGGAGCTCTGAACTCTCTGAACCATATTCCCTAGAAAATAGCATCTTCCAAAACCCTCATTTAAAAGATACTTTCATTTTATAACTGTTACTACATGTAAAATCAAGTGAAAGAGTTGAATCTTCTTAGAAAAACCTGGCCTATAGTATGCCATGTTTTCATTTTTTGGAATGGGAAATAAGTAGTGGTCTTGGAGCCACCTATAAATAGCTAGATTTTTAAAGCTTGATATCAGTTAATAAAACATTCTCATGTATTGAATTCCTGTATTTCTACCATATATATATAATAACTTTAAAATTACAATAAATGAATTTTCATATAGGCTAGCAGCAACAAGTAGGTTGTTTTCTGAGGAGAGCCATGCATTAAACAAATGCTAAGATATTAGAAATCTTTAAAGGATGAAGACGAATAAAAGAAATTCAGAAATTCAGTGACTATTTAGCATTTTGTATAATTTTCTGTCCAAATTACTAATTTTATTTCAATTTTAATATTGTTAGCTAATTACTGCAATGCGTGTTTTCATGGTTGGCTACATTGCCATGTGCAATTTGCTTGACTTCAGATGCATACTATACTGTTTGAGCAATTATGTACTTAACTCACTGAACCAGATAGTAAAATGGTTTAATTTTTGCACATTTTACAAATGGAGCTACAAACTTTATTGATCAATCAGCATCTTTTAGTGTTTCAGTTTTATGTGCATTGCTGAATGAGCCATATACTTTACAAGAATTGCTTTCTATGTTTCTGGAATTTAGCTGCAACTATCCTAGCCAAAAGAAAGACCTATTCTGGTTTACTTAAAATGCGCAGTGCCTTGTTGTCGTTTCATGCTTTACTGGTAGTTACATTCTCAATAAATTTCCACATGCCTGTATATGCCTAAAAGATGTTAACTATGGTAACAACAGTTAGTAATTCAATAATGACATTATAGGCATGAAATTCTAAGACTTACATAGTAAATTTTTAGAAGACGTAAGAGTCAAAATATGTAGCTAAGAGAAATGACAAGGTGGAAAAGGCATTATTCAGGACAGCTGCTTTGGAAAAAAGTATTTTTATTAAATAAATGATTTGGTTGAATTACAACTAAATTCATATTCTCTCTCTCTTCCACTCCTCCCCCCACTCCATGACTTTAGCCAAAGATAAAATACGCTCAAGTAAATTTAACATGTAAATATCAAATACAGTATTGCCACTATGTTAGGATATGAGTGGCACATAATAAAACAATCAGAATATTGCACTTATACAAAAAATATTACTATATGGAAGACTTAGTAGATGTTTGACAATTACTTTTTTTCTTTAGACAAATACCTACATAAATAGATTTCTCTTTTTTTGGATTTCAGAACAGCAGAATTCAATCAAGAATAATTGATTTATAGAACATTATTTTCATTGATCATATATAGGATGCTTATATTTTATGTTACTTCTATTTTATTTATAATTTAAAATAATATAATGAACACCATTAAATCACTGCCCAGCTGAAGAACTGTAACAGTACCTGTAACTTACACTTACCTGTCTGCTTTTACACCATATAATTCTCCTACCACTGCCACATGCAATTTCTATCTTTGTTTGAAAAATATCATATATGTAACATATTAGATATGTCATCTGGTGTGTTTGCTGTGATATATATATATATATATATATATATATATATATATATCCATATAAAGTATATATCATTTTCCACATAAAATATATATTATTCATATATATATATATGGTTTTGCCTGACTGTGAACTTTGTAAAATGGGTATTGTCCTACATGATATATAGGAAAATAACTTTTGTGGTATGTTCATCTTGCTAACAATACATTTTTAATATCGTATAGCACTACATGTAACTGTAGTTCATTCATTTTTCTTATCTGTAAATAACTAACTTATTAATGTATACCTCACTTGTTTTTCCTTTCTCTTGTCAACAGGATTATTGGTTGTGGGCATTTGTTTTTATTGTTGTTACCCTTCAAGTGTCCTTGAATATTATGGTAATTATACTCTTGTTTATCTACCTTGGAGTGGTAAATCCTTTTCTTATTAATGTGTATTTTACATTCATTCTTCACTGGCTTGTGAATTTGAAATATCTTCTACCAATGTGCATGGTTTTTCCCTTTCTTACGGTATTAATGAACAAAATTTTTAAATTTAGTATAGACAGATTGCCAATATTTTCTTTATGTTTAGTGCTTTTACTATATTATTTTAGTTATACACTACAATGTCAAGATGAGAATGAAATTAACCTATATTTTCTTCTAAGAATTTAAAATTTGACTTTAGATATGTAAGTTTTTTTTAATATTTTATTTATTTATTTTCAAAGAGAGGGGAAGGGAAGGAGAAAGAGAGGGAGAGAAACACCAATGCGTGGTTGCCTCTCACATGGCTCCCACTGGGAACCTGGCCCACAACACAGGCATGTGCCCTGACTGGGAATCGAACCGGCGACCCTTTGGTTTGCAGCCCGTGCTCAATCCACTGAGCCACACCAGCCAAGCTAGATATCTAAGTTTTGAATCCATCTGGAGTTGATTGATATTCTGTATTTTATTTATTTAAGTGAAATTCATTGTATTATATTTATTGCCCATACAAAAACCAAAATTTTCCAACTCCATTTGTTGGGAAAACTTTTTTCCCTAGAGGTCCATCATGCCACCTCTATTGTAATAAAGGCCCATATACATGAAGGTCTGTTTGTTTTTCCCAAATTCATACTCTATAAATCTGTCTATTTATAAAAACGCTCTTTTTTGTAGATTTAAAAGATTTTTGCATAAGATAGGCTCTCACTCCACATTATGTATATTTAAATGCATCCCAGCTCTACTAGACTCTCATCCATATAAATGTTAATATCAACTGTACAAGA